>JAFFSR010000033.1:450000-757500 GCA_017163975.1 Anastatus disparis | reverse complement strand
AAACCTCATTCCCTCTTTGCCTCTCTCATGATAAGAAAAAAAGACAAATGATACAACCGTTAGGTCTATGAATTCAAGCCTAAATTGTGTTAAGCAGAAACAATATTTTTTACAAGTTCTGTGTTATGCTAATATTATACATATATATATATATATATATATATTATATATAGATTAATCTTATATACATAGGTTTGAATTTATAAATGTGACCCAAGTAACAGTTGTAATAGTGCACTAATGTTCAGACGAATAAACATAATTTTTAGCTTTAGATTTTTATTTTGTTAAATTCTATATTAATTTTAATAATAATGAATTGTGTTAAGTAGAGACAATATTTTTATTAGTTCTATGTTATGCTAATATTATATATGTATTTAGGTTAATCTTATAAACGTAAGTTTGAATTTATGAATGTGACTCAAGTAACAGTTGCAATTACAACCAGTACTTGAGTCACGTTTTTAAATGCGAGTCATAGTTTTTGTTCATTTTAGTGATCTCATTAAAAACTCTATATTTTCATATGGAATTGTTTGTTTATATTTTATGATTAACAAAGTGGATAGTTACAAAGATTTTATACCACAAGTTTCAGTGCACTTTTTGTAGTATCTTTATATTTGACTTTGATCTAAAAGTGTTTAATTATAATATTTAATAAATTGACAACGTACCTAGATATAAGTTTATATATATTAATATAATTTATAAATTAGAATTTTAATACAAAAGTTAGGAAGAGTCCTATTTTGTATTTGCTATTGTTTTTTATATTATGACTTTCTGTCAATTAAAGCCTTAAAATTTTTAATTTCCATGGTTTAGAATCCAACTTTATATATGAAGATATATTTTAATAAACAGAAGTAATTGATATAATAACATTACAAGCAAGTTTAGCAACTTATACATATCATTTATACCTAATTTTATCTTAAATAACAATGCTGGCTAAATAAAGTTTAACGTCCAGATTGAAAAACAATATATTTTTTTCATAACTTTAATATTTTTCTCATTTGAAGTATGCGCTTGAAACTTAGATTTGACATTTAGATACTAGATCTTGAGATTATGTGAAAGTTAAAGCTTTCTGTTTTCTCAATTTGTTTTTATTTTATTCGAAATACCTTAGATCTAACTTTTTATATATAGCTTAATTTATGTGTGCTATATAATTTTGGAAGAATAATTGATAATAACGCTGTAAGGCTTCGCATGGTTAAGCTTTATCATAATAACTTGTATAATATTTGTGTGATTTAAAAATAAAATTCTATGTTTTAATTGAGATCTTTAAATTACTTATTGAAATTATTCATCTTTATAATTATTAATGATAACAGCTTTACATAGTTTGTTAAAACAATAAACAAGTTTCCGATAGTAATTTTACAAAGTGGTAATTTTCTCATTTGAATACAATTCTAATAGCAGTTTTTTTACTATTTCATTTTACATTTTATAACAATAATAATAACAAAGGATAATGAAATTATTTATCTATATAGATATGATAATTTTTTAGATTTTTAAAAATGTTTGTTTATTTTTTAATGTTTCAGAAGTGATTTCTTTGCTGGATAGTAATAGATATAGCATCTAATAGCGAAGGAAATGCCAAAAAAAAATGAAATATGGTGATCAAAAATGTTCTACGAGTAGGATTTATCTTAGAAAAATAAGTGGTCAAAAAAAAAGAAATTTAATGTGAAATAGAATTAGAACATACTAAAGTATTATCTAGCAGAGAAGATATTCTCATTAATGATGTAATATGTGATCCATGTAGAAAGCGAGTGGTAAAAAAATGTTAAGCTCCAAAACTGAAATGTCTGGTGATATTGCAGAAAATGTTTTTTCTCAAAATTCAAATATTTCAGATTCATTATCTCAAATTAGTATTAGTTTATCTTAGACAGATACAGATTCGTCGTACAAAGTTAAGGAAAAAGAAGAACAAGAAACCGTACAATTACTTATCCAAAGAACAATTGCAACACATAACTATTGTTTTATTTGTAGATACAATAAACGCAAAAATATAATGTTAGTGCCTTTCGAAGCAAGAATTAAAGTTTATAGTAAAATTAATATATTCATTTTATATAGCAATAGATGCTGTTCTGGTCATATAATTAAAAAAATATTTTATTTAGATAAACTTGATAAAATTAAGATTTTTTCCACCGTCAGTACATTACATGTTGATGAATTACCAAAAATACTAGGTGAAATGTCTGCAAAAACAGATGAAAGTTTATAAAATAAAGTAGCTCAGTTTGTTATGCCTGAAAAAAAATTGAAAGTTTTTACAAGATTATCTTAGGAAAAGATTAACGAATTTAAAGTACAACTAACTTCTCTTAAGAATTCCTGTGCAAGAACAGTGACTGAAGCCATCGTAGTATTTTTATTTAAAATGCGCACAGGGAACTAAAATCAACTCATTTCTTTAATATTCGATATCGAAAGCAAACAAGTATCTCGTTTTTGGCATTCAGTCTTAACATCTTTTGGAAAAGACGTGTTACCAAAATTCTTCGGGTTACAAAACAAAGACAGAAATGACTTGATTGAAAACCAAAGTTCTCAAATGGCGAAGAAATTATATCCAGATAACCAACTTATTTGGATTTGTGATGGAACTCATAAAAGGCATGAAAAAAGCTCTAATAATGAGTATCAGAGAAAATCATATTTAGGTCAAAAAAAGTTCCGCTCAATAAACCTTTTACAGTATGTACAACAAATGGTTATGTTGTTGACCAGTTAGGACCATATCTTGCTAATATGAATGGTGCTGCAATTTTAATGAAAATATTTAAAACAATGTTGGTAATCTTACAGAAATTGCTCCGCTAACGCGACATTTTTGTTCTAGACAGAGATTTTCGAGATATCAAAAGGAAATTAGAAGATATGGATTACATTGTTCTGATGCCTGAACTTAAGGGTTCAAAATCTCAATTTTCAGCACAAAAGTCGAATGAAACATGATTTGTAACAAAAATAAGGTGGGCTGTTGAAGCAGTACACGGAATTGAGAAGAAAAAAAAACAGCTTATTAGATCACGAACTTGACAATAAAATGGTGAAGAATACTCACGGGTGGCAGGAAGTACTTTTCAACAAAATTTTTTGGTGATAAGAAATTCCTCTGTGGTAACTTTCATAATATTTTTCTTAAGAGGCGGTCGGAACCAAATCGGTGACTTAGTTCGGTGCTTGTAATAAATGCTTATAATAATTTATTCATTTATTAATATGGTAAAAATATAGTCATTTCCTCTAGTCATGTATATAAAGAATAATTTAAAATAGTTAAAGCCACAAAAATATATAAAATATTGTTATAAAGCGAAAAATCCCACCTAACAATCGACACGACAGTTTTTTGCATGCGGTATATGTCAAGTCAGTTTGATATTTGTGATAAATGCTTATAATAATTTATTTACTGATTCATATGGTAAAAATATAGTCATTTCCTCTAGTCATGTATATAAAGAATAATTTGAAATAGTTTAAGCCATAAAAATATACAAAATATTATCGTAAAGCGAAAAATGCTGACTTGATATATACCGAAAGTCACCGATTTGGTTCCGACCGCCTCTTAAGGTAGTTCTATTGGTCCAGTGGTTCTCATTGTTAAGTAATATGTTTTTTACGAATTCACACTATACAAAAGAGAAATTGGTTGAGTTCTGTGTTTGCACAATAATTCAAAAACATGCTTGTGCGCAGAATCTGTAAGTATACACAATACGAATCGTAAGACAGCATGTTTACGTGTGAATTGATATAGAGTAAGAACATTATTTTCCTTTTATTTCGGAATCGAGGGTCGATTGCTATAATCTACAAGGTACCATTTTAATCCTTGAGATCTGAAGTATAATATATTTTAATTTTTTTGAAATCCATATAAAACTTTTTACACAATCTTCTAAAATGTTACGTTTCAAGCGCTTCGCCCATATACTCTTATGTTAAATTCAGCAAAGTTTAAACTAAAATATTAAAAAGATGAAGGTGGATATCCACCCAAATCAAAATATCATTGTAAAGCGTAAATCTTAATTTACAACATATTTCAATTTCAAAAAATTCTATAGAAAAATGGAAAACCAATAGAACTACTTTAATCATTTGCCGCTAAACAGAAAATCGTAGCTGCTCCTTTTCGCGAGATATAGTTATTTTTGTATATATAATATACATTTATATATCATAAATTTGTTAACATTATTAATCTATTAAAATAATTGATACAAATATAATAAAATGAATAACTTAGAAATAAGTCAACAAAAACTTACAATATTAATTAAATATACGTTAATAAAGTTAAATACACTGTTTTATTTCATAATATTTTTATTCTTACAATATTTGTTTTTTTTTCTTACAAATTTTTTTTATTTTTTAATTTAAAAATTTTTTTTTTTAATTAAAATTTTTTTTTCTATATTTGGAAATATAAACAACAGCTAGCTCACTAGAATATTTATTAAAAAATTATTATATTATTATAATAAAACATTTCAAAAAAATTTTTTTTTAATATAATTATTCAAAAAAATATATCATTAAATTATTATTATATTATTATATTTATTTATTAATATTTATTTATTATATTTAACAGTTAGCTCACTAAAATATTTACTTTCAAAAGTTAAGTGTTCACAAATGTATATTATGAGTTCAACGATTTTATTAAAAAATAGCTATATCTCGCTAAAAAGAACAGTTACAATTTTCCCTTTAGCGAAAAATGATTGAGAAAAATATTACGAAAATCATCGCAGAGGAATTTCTTATCACCAAAAAGTTTTATTGAGAAGTACTTACTGCCACCCTTGTACTGGATCGTATTGCAGGATTGCTTGCTATTTGAATAATTCATTTGGCAAACGCTTAGATTCTGATCATGACATTCAAGGTGAAATATTCAATACCATGCAATCGAGAAGGAATATTGAAAACACATCAGCAGAATTAGTGGTAGAAAAAAGATGGAATCGTCGTAAATTACAATTTCAGATCATAACTTTGGCTGATTTACCAGATTTTCCTGAATTAATACAGAAAGATTTGGAAATTCTTTTCACAGGATTATATAAACTTAAACAGACTATATCATTCCTGGCAGAAATGTTAGATTCAGATAATAATTTGAAACTAAGATATTCTATAGAGCATACAAATATTCTTAAGCTTAAAGTTCAATCAAGACATGTAAATAAAAAACAATACAAATGCTTCATTGAATATAATCCAAATGGTATTGGTTATTCCAGTATTCTCAGATATTGTTGCGATTGTCCCAATGGTAACCGCACTATTGGATGTTGTCCGCATGTTGCTGTAATTGTATATTATCTTTCACATAAAAGATATTTATCGAAAATCATAAGACCAGCTGAAATTCTTTCTAACATGTTTCTTAATGATATAATAGAAGTATGCATTAACGAAGACAGTGACGATGATGAGTAAAAAATTTTCCAATTGTGAACATTTGTTATGCTTGAAAAACTAGTTAGATTCGTATCTTAACGCAAATCATAAATGATATATTTATATGAATAAAGAGACTAATTATCTTTGAAATAAATCTTTAATTTATTACTGAACCTCATTTAATAATCCTATCCTATATTATATTAAAGTGAAACCACTTTTTTCCGTTTCTCTGGTTCTCCGGTTCTCCGCATTTGTTAAATGTGTCTAATCTTTTGATAATGAGAGTAGCAATTTTTTATTAAGCCCTATATAATTAGTCCTCATTAGTCATAAACATCTTTTTGGGCCTTATTTTTTTGGGTCTTATATTTTTTTGGGCCTTATATTTTCTTGCGCCCTATATTTTTTGGGGCCAATATTTTTTCGATTCTTATATATTATTGGGCTCTGTATATTTTAGGCCCAATATTTTTTCTAAATTAATATTATACTATATTTGAAGTTTTTTGCTCCTAACTACATTCGGTTGAATTTTCTTTTATTATATTATTATGTATTAATGACTAATTTTAAGTGAATAGGAATTAATTAATTCAAGTTAATTTTGAGTACTAAATAATTTGTATTTAATCTATTTATAGCCCCTCATACGACCTACGATAACATAAAATTATCTACCCAACTTGGGCTAACGAAGAATGCATATGACCTCGAATAATGTTTTATAGCTTGAACAGCAGTCAGTCACTGGCTAAAGCCCTCGACCGACTACTGCTCAAGCCAAAAACATTAGTCTCGCTCATATAAATCCTTCGTACGCCCAAGTTGGGTATATATATATGTATATATATATATATATATATATATTTGTATAAAATTTATGTAATGAAATAATTTCTCAATTAAAAGAAAATTATTTTCAATTAAAACAATATAAATATTTCTAAATATCCAAAAACTTGATTTTTAAGCTTGTAAAATTTTTTTTTTATAATAATAGTACATTGTTAACCAAAGTAGTAAAATAGGTGATTCTTGCCCGAGCGAAGTGAGGACGACAATAAAGACAAGGTCAAAAATACCTTTACTTCCGTGGATAACATATTACTTTTTATACACGAAGGGCGTCCAATTAAACCACATTGAATATAAATTCATTAATAATACATAAAGTAACATCATTAATAGATCATAAAATCAAAATGAAAATGTGAAAGTAAGACTCTGCCCATCAGTCCATCAACAAGTTCATCTATCCGCCCATCAATCCATCAACAAAATCATCTATCCACCCATCAATCCATTAACAAAATCATCTATCTGCCCATCAACTCATCGACCAATTCATCTATCCACCCATCAGTCTATCAACCCATCGATTCATCAACCTATCGACATATTTATTTATCGACCCATCTACATAATTATTTATCCGCCCATCGACCCATCGTCATATTTATCGATCCGCCCATCGAACCATTGAGTTGTCATTTCATCGCCCCATGAATCCACCCATGAAATCATTGAATCACGTACCCATTACTCAATTTATACATCGACTCATCTAACATTCAGTACGGCTCTAGGACACGAAAAGTAAATTTCTTATTGAAAATAGGGTAAAAATCAATCACGCTTATGAAAAAATTACTTTTTTGCCCTAGGGTAAAAAAAAGCTATTTTAGCCCCTAAGAATAGACATAAGAAATTGAATTTTACGCCCTGAGTATGAAAAAATAAATTTATATACATTATGAAACTTTTAAATTTATAACTTTGCTCTATTCGGCGATATTGTTTCATTTCAACCAATAAATACAGTCTTTCCATGATGACAGAGTTTATCCATAATTTTTGTAAAAGAGGAGATTTTTATTATTATGAACTAGTATTATTAGTAATATATCAATCTATTATAATTGTTATTGAAAATTAATAGTAGATCAAGTAAAAAAGAAGTAATTGTAATAACAAAAATTATCACACCTTCTTTATATATAAATATATATATATATATATATATATATATATATATATATATATATATGACGTAAGTAGCGCCAGACGTGCTTTGAGACGCTCTGTACTTTTTTGACTTTTTTCTGCCGCAAGCTGCCTTCGGGCGTTTTTGTTTCAGGGTACTTGCAGGCGCCTTAATGCAAGACAGTGTCTGTTTCAAGTTTGTGAGCAGTGATGCTGTTCTTGCTTTGCTGATGTGAGTTTTTCTGGACCGGTGGGCTTTTTTGAGGTTAGTGACAAATTGAATGTTTTTGGAGGGAAGGCAGTATTTTGGTGGTTTTCAGAACACGCCAAGCGACGAAATTTTTCAAATTTGCCGCAAGAGGTCGCTATCATGGATCGATGTGCTATATGTAAGCAGCCGTCATCTGACATATGTGGAACAAAGAGATTGTATGATTGCTCGACTTGTCGTCAGCGCTGTCCTGCTAAATGTATGACACGCATACAATTAGTAGGCACAGGTTACCACTATACCTGCAACAAATGTGTGAAGACAAAGACAAAGAATGAGAGAGGCACCCCTTCCAGTTCACATGCTCGTGATGCTAGCATTAATAATAGCCAACTACTTGATGTCGGTAAGGCAGAGAAGAAGTCGCCCCTCAGCACATCGACTCCATCGAGAACTGACACGCAAGTACCACCGGTTATCGTCATACAGGGGCAATCAACAACCAAGGAACATCAGAAGGCTAGTGGCGCGGCGAAAAATAAGAAGATTAGCTTAAGTAACACTTTAAATAATAACAATTTAATTCAACCGGCGCATAATAAAGGTGGCGCTGCGCATGTTGCCCCCGCTGCCAATATTAAAAATGATAAAACAATGAATTTAACAAATAACAATGTAAAATTGAATAGTAATGCTGACATCTCCATTTCTCAAGCTGATTTGTCTGGAATTGAAGGAAATTTGTCTCGTAAGCTTGACTCAGTCTTAGGCGCTTTCGATCGGATCCAGAGTGTTGAGAGCAGCATAATGGGTATTGATGATGGCTTGCGAGGCATCTTAGATAAACTTAAAAATTAGGACAAAGTGATAAAGAATTTTGAAGTAATGCAGGCAAGGCTGCTTGATAAAAATATTAAATTAAGGGAGATAGTCAGTAGTTTGGAAAATAAATTGTCCACTCTAATTGAGAAGTATGATAAGACTGATTTTAATTTAAATTCTAAAATTAATAGCCTTCAATCTGCTATACATGCTGAATTTAATGGAGTGGACAAGAATTTTTCAGAACTTGGGGTGGGGTTGGCATGCGTGGTGCAGACCGTCTCTGACCTCAGTGTGCAGATGCGTGTAGAAGAGCGTGAAAATGTCTCACACACTGACACGAATTCAAAGGAAACAGCAGACGTCAACACACAAATTATCAACACAGAAATAGCAAAGGATAATCCTCACAATACACAAAATTGTGGTATCGAGGGTGGCTCATTGGTGGTCTCCAGTGAACTGGACTGCTTAGCGGCTAATGTTCGACAGGAGGATTATGTTTGTGCTGTCCTCGGTACCATATTTCTGGATTTGATGGAGTCACACATTTTGTCGGTTGTATGTTTAACATCGTCTGAATCTAGAAGCGGCGTGATCAGGGACGGTCTGGGGGGTGCTTACTCGCTGCTGGTCAGACTCTCCGAGGCCAGTCTGGTTCAAAAAATATTAAATGAAAAAAGAAAAATCACTAGTTTCTCAACGGCAGACATTGATCTTTCTCGTTTTGCCAGTCTGTCTGTCATAAAAAACCATTATAAGGTTTTTATTAATGAATACCTTCAAAAAGATACATATAAAAATTTCAAAGATCTCAAGAATTATGCTAAGGTTAAAGGTATTAAATTTATTTGGCATAGAAGTGGCAGATTTCTGGCAAGACGGGCGAGAAGGGAGAGAGCATACACATTTGCTACTAAAGATGATATAGATCAAATTTTAAGTAATTCAAATAATGTTATTGTAGACAAAAATTTTATTGCTGACAAATCGTGTGTGATTAGTGGATGTTTAAATAAGGTTGATAATGTTGTTAAGATAACTCCCAATGATGAATGTCCTGTTATTAAAAGTAAGTTAAATAATAATGAACTCTCTCCCCAATGACTAAGCCAGATCTCCTTGGTGAGTCGAAAAAGGAGAAGGGGTACACTGCGAGCGGGCTTTTTGAATGTGACTTCTTTGAGGGCTCACATTGGACAGCTGCATGAGCTCCTATGTGACGACCATTCTTATGATCTGTTTGGAGTGGCTGAGACCTGGCTGGGTCCGACTGTCTCGGATGACGTCATTCAGGTTAAAGGGTATAAAATTTTTAGACAGGATAGAAACCTTCATGAAGGAGGGGTTGCTCTTTACGTCAAAGATAGTTTGAAATGTGAGATATTAGCTTTTTCGAATACCACAACTATAACTGCCAGTGGCAAGCCTGAAGTGCCGGAATACATTTTTTGTTCTGTCAAAGCAGGCAACTCTGAATCTGTGTTGGTTTCCGTCATTTACCGTCCTCCTGTCATTTCCTTCACAAAAGATTCGGATCTAATTGATAAATTAGTAAGTTTGACTCCCGATTTTTCTTTTAAGATTATAATGGGAGATCTGAATGCCAATCTCCTGCGAGAAAGCAGTGATGCGAAGTCTCTTAGTTAACTGTCCGCTGAGCTTTCGCTTCAGTTGGTCCAGCACGGTGCCACGCATATAACTCCATCGTCGCGCACATGGATTGACCTGATTTTTGTAGATGACAATGACACCATACTGGACGCACGTAACGTACCTGCAAACTTTCATAGTCGGCACAATTTAATTGAAGTTTCTATAGCCTACAATGCTAGCAGTTTAGTGCAAGATCCAATTAAGTATCGAAATTATGAAAATATTAGTGGAAAATTATTATTGGAGAAATTAGCCGGCTATGATTGGTCCAAATTGACAACTGATATAGTGGATCCTGAGTCTGCACTTGACTGCATTTGTGATAATCCTACTGCTGCTATTGAAGACTTAGCACCAGTGAAAATATTTAAATGTACGAAAAAGAAGCCACCATGGATGGATGGAGAGTTGTCACAGATGCAGCGCAGGAGGGATGCCACATATAGGCGATACAAACGGACAAACAACAATAAATATTTTTCAGAATTTTTAATTTTACGTTAGTCGTTTGACGAGCAGATTGAGCGTGCAAGAAGTGAATATTATCATAACAGAGTGTTCAAGGCTCTTGCAGGTGGTAATGTCTGGAAGGAGTTGAGAGAGCTGGGACTCTTATCCGGACCTCAAGGGGATCTGAATGGATTTGCTCCAGATAAGCTTAATGCGCACTTTGCTGGGGTGTCGGTTTCGCCACATGATGATGGTGAGGAACGTAAGAAGTTTCTTTCTGAATGCAGCGAAAATGGTTTCGCTTTTAAATCAATTAATATTGACGATGTTATTCTTGCAGTTTCTTACTTCTCATCGCAGGCTCGTGGGGAGGACGGCATTCCGCAAAGTGTGATACTCAAAGCATTACCATTTATTGGTAAACATCTTGTGACTCTGTTCAATTCTTCTTTTGCGCAGGGGGTTTTCCCTGGCCTTTGGAAACAGGCACGTATTGTACCATTAAAGAAGTGCTCTGCACCCAAATCGCCTAAAGACTTCAGGCCTATTGCTATTTTATGTTTTCTTTCAAAGGTACTTGAGAAGATCGCCCATGACCAGTTGCAAGAGTACATTACTGCTAATAAAATACTTGACCCAATGCAGACTGCTTTCAAATAGCACAACTCGACACAAACAGCTATTCTTAAATTAACTGATGACATAAGATTGGGTCTAGACAAAAGACTCGCCACGTTACTTTTACTTTTTGACTTCAGAAAGGCATTCGACACGATCTCTCCCTTTGAGTTACTTACTAGGCTTAGATCGATGGGGCTTTCCAGGGCTGCTCTCTTGTGGATTAACTCCTATATATCAGGAAGGAAACAAATGGTTTCCACGCATTTAAACGAGGAATCGAGTTAGCTGACAACCAACCTTGGAGTTCCGCAGGGTTCAGTACTGAGGCCTCTGTTGTTTTGTCTTTACATTAATGACGTACGTGACGCTCTTGACTCTAGTTGCGTCGAGCACCTACTCTATGCAGACAATCTGCAAATTTACACGCAGGTGCCTCGCGAGAATGTGGAAGAGGGTATTCTCACTCTACAGAGGGCGGCCAAAGCAGTGTCGGAGTGGGCTGCTGGTGTCTCTCTCACTTTGAATTCTAATAAAACCAAGGCAATCGTCTTTAGCAATAGTCGTTTTGTAAATTCTTTTTATGCTGATAGGTCACGTACGATTGATCTTGAGGGAGGCATTACTATACCTTTCTCTGACTTCGTGACGAGTCTTGGTGTTGTGCTTGACCCTAAACTTTCATGGGTACCGCACGTTGATATGATTACAAAAAAGTTTAATAGAGTTTTGTATGCCCTGCGGTTTTTCCGTCGGTACACCACGGAGACTCTGCGTAAACAGCTAGCAACCACCCTGCTGTTTCCACATCTTGACTATTGTTCGGTAGTTCTGCTCGATGCTTCTCAGGAGTTGAGAAGACGAATACAGAGATTACAAAATTCATGTGTGAGATATGTAATGGGTTTGAGAATGGGTGATCATGTCTCTCCTTATAGAACCGTGTGGGTTGGCTGCGCACTGATTCGAGGAGACAGTATTTTTTGGCTGTGCTTATGTACAAAATCGTGCGCATGAATACTCCGGAGCATCTAGTGAGTCTCTTCACTAGACGTGTACCTAGGGCGACTACTAGGGGAGAGACTAAGGATCTTGCGGTACCCTTTATGCGCACTGAGACTGGAAGGAATTCCTTCCAAGTTCAAGGTGCGCATTTTTGGAACTCCCTGCCTGCTGAGATTAAACATCTTCCATCTCTCAGCAGGTTTATAGCAGCGGTGATAGGGTACTTGCTCGACCTAGATTAATATTTTTTTACTATATATTTATGTTAATTTATTTAATTTATTTTTGTAACGTCCTGTATATAGGTTTAAGGTGTAAGTGTATTTATTGTATAAGTGTTGGCTGAATGGTTGGTGAGTGAGAATTTTTATTCGATTTCATTTTTGACTGCGTTTCATGCTATTGCGTACGCTTGTTATTTTATTTTATTATGTATTAAATTAAATTTTTTTAAAAATTTTAATACTGTGACTGATAGATATTCTAGGACTGATTTTTATTTATATGATTATTTTTATCTATATTGCGTGTATTTTATGATTACTTTGTGATATCACTTTTATTTATTTTTGTTTGTGACTTACTTATTCAGTATTATTAGGTTTAGTGACTGACTGTGATATTAATTGTGCAATATTTACATTTATAATTTTTTATAGCATTTTGTGCAATATTTATTGTTTTTGTATTTACAAATTGTATTACACGTTTTTGTACTCTTATACAAAATAAAATAATATCTATATATATAAATATATATATATATATATATATATATATATATATATATACATATAAAAAGCGGGGTCCAATAAAAAAGAGCCACCCTTGAGAAAAAAAGTACTAATTAAAAAATTTTGTATCTCAACAAATAAGGGTCGTACAGAACTCTACTACCACTCATTTTAAATGTATTTATAAGAACTTTTCAATGGTGTATTGATAATTTAATTTCAAGTACTTGTGGGAAATATTACGACTTAAAAATAGAAAGAAAAAAAAAATTTTTATTCGCCTTTGTTTAAATTTGAATTATTTTTCGGAAAATGATGGTAGAAAAATTTGACACGGCTAGTTTTAGAGGTATTTTGCTTAACTTAAAATCTATATTTTATTTTTTTTTTCTAGGTTCAAAATTGACTGAGATTTAGCGATTTTTGTTGAAAAAAGGAAGTGTATTTCTGTATGTAGAAAAACCTTAAATTTTATCAAAATTTTTTGTGCATTTTAATTTTTTTTATATTGTTGCAGTACTCTTATACATATATGTAAGAGTATGGTATACATGTATATGAGAATACCGCAACAATATCAAAAAAATTAAAATGCACAAAAAATTTTTAGAAAATTTAAAGTTATTCTACATACAAAAATACACTTTTTTTTTATTTGGCATTTTTCTATATCTCCTCTCATTAAGCAGGTATCGGAAAAATAAAAAAGACCCTTTTTTTTAACTAAAAATGGTCAATTTTGAACCTAGAAAAAAAATAAAATATAAAGTTCAAGTTACGCAAAATATCTTTAAAAGTAGCCGTGTAAAATTTTTCTACCACCATTTTCCGGAAAATGATTCAAATTTAAACACAGGCGAATAAAAATTTTTTTTTTCTATTTTTAAATCGTAATATTTCCCAGACAAGTACTCAAAATTAAATTACCAATACACCATTAAAAAGTCCTTACAAATACATTTAAAATGAGTGGTCATAGAGTTCTGTACGACCCTTATTTGTTGAGATACAAAATTTTATAATTAGTACTTTTTTTCTCAAGGGTGGCTCTTTTTTATTGAACCCCACTGTATGTAGATGTGAAAATAATTTTTCTTCTCTGTCCTTGTGTAACGCCATCAATCAACATTGACGATCTTTATGAAATAGCAAATTTATTCCCGTCTCCAAATTTTTATTTTATTTTAACGAGAGTTAATGACCAATTTTGCATTCAAAGTCTTAATAGTTACAAATGTCACAAGCGACTTACTCTCTAATTCATTCTAATTCAATAAACTTGTATAAAAACTTTTCCTATGTACTTGGATGCCATTAATTAAGAAGCAACAAATCCCTTACAGCTTTTGTGATATTAGAAATATCTTTTTATTGTTTTTCAAGGTCTGATGGCTAACAATCTCAAGAGCGAAAAATTCCCAGATGCATGAAAATCACAAAATTTGTATAAAAATCATTTTATAGTGCCAGCAACCATAAATTTTTAGAGCGACAAAATCCTTGAAGCTCCTGTAGTATCAGAATCATCATTATATTGCCTTTTAAGTGTTAATTTTTTCAAATTTTAAGAGGGACAAATTCCTAGATGCATTTCAATCACAAAAATTTCCATAAAAATTATTTTAGCGTGCTAGGAACCATAGATTTTTAGAGCGACAAAATCCTTGTAGCTTCTGTTGAATTAAAATCATATTTTTATTGAATTGAAAGTTTAAATTTATTTTAATATCATGAGCGACAAATTTCCAAACGCATGTAAATTGAAGAACTGATATAAAAAAATATTTAGAGTTAGCTGATTAAAGAATTACTAGAGCGACAAAATCCTTGAAGCTTCAGTAACGTGACAAACATCTTTTAATTGCATTTAAAGTCTTAATAGTTACAAGTGTCACAAGCGACTTACTCTTTAATTCATTCCAATTCAATGAACTTGTATAAAAGCTTTTTCTATGTTCTTAGATGCTATTAATTAAGAAGCAACAAATCCTTTACAGCTTCTGTGATATTAGAAATATCTTTTTTATGTTTATAAAGGTCTGATGGTTAACAATCTCAAGAGCGACAAATTCCCAGATGCATGAAAATCACAAAATTTGTATAAAAATCATTTTATAGTGCCAGCAACCATAAATTTTTAGAGCGACAAAATCCTTGAAGCTCCTGTAGTATCAGAATTATCATTATATTGCCTTTTAAGTGTTAATTTTTTCAAATTTTAAGAGCGACAAATTCCTAGATGCATTTCAATCACAAAAATTTCCATAAAAATTATTTTAGCGCGCTAGGAACCATAGATTTTTAGAGCGACAAAATCCTTGTAGCTTCTGTTGAATTAAAATCATATTTTTATTGAATTAAAAGTTCAAATTTATTTAAATATCATGAGCGACAAATTTTCAAACGCATGTAAATTGAAGAAATGATATAAAAAAATATTTAGAGTTAGTTGATTAAAGAATTACTAGAGCGACTAAATAGTTAAAGCTTCAGTAAAGTGACAAACATCTTTTAATTACATTCAAAGTCTTAATAGTTACATTCAAAGTCTTAATAGTTACAAATGTCACATGCGACTTACTCTCTAATTCATTCCAATTCAAAAAACTTGCATAAAAATATTTCCTATGTTCTTGGATTCTATAAATTAAGAAGCAACAAATTCTTTGCAGCTTCTGTGATATTAGAAATATCTTTTTATTGTTTTTAAAGTTCTGATTGTTAACAATCTCAAAAGCGACAAATTCCCAGATGCATGAAAATCACAAAATTTGTATAAAAATCATTTTATAGTGCTAGCAACCATAAATTTTCAGAGCGAAAAAATCCTTGAAGCTCCTGTAGTATCAGAATCATTTTTATATTGCCTTTTAAGTGTTAATTTTTTCAAATTTTAAGAGCGACAAATTCCTAGATGCATTTTAATAACAAAAATTTTCATAAAAATTATTTTAGCGTGCTAGGAACCATAGATTTTTAGAGCGACAAAATCCTTGTAGCTCCTGTAGTATCAAAATCATCTTTATATTGCGTTTTAAGTGTTAATTTTTTCAAATTTTAAGAGCGACAAATTCCCAGATGCATGAAAATCACAAAATTTGTATAAAAATCATTTTATAGTGCCAGCAACCATAAATTTTTAGAGCGACAAAATCCTTTAAGCTCCTGTAGTATCAGCATCATTTTTATATTGCCTTTTAAGTGTTAATTTTTTCAAATTTTAAGAGCGACAAATTCCTAGATGCTTTTCAATAACAATAATTTCCATAAAAATTATTTTAGCGTGCTAGGAACCATAGATTTTTAGAGCGACAAAATCCTTGTTGCTTCTGTTAAATTAAAATCATATTTTTATTGAATTAAAAGTTTAAATTTATTTAAATATCATGAGCGACAATTTCCCAAACGCATGTACATTGAAGAACTGATATAACAAAATATTTAAAGTTAGCTAATTGAAGAATCACTAGAGCGACAAAATACTTAAAGCTTCAGTAAGGTGACAAACATCTTTTAATTGCATTCAAAGTCTCAATAGTTACAAGTGTCACAAGCGACTTACTCTTCAATTCATTTCAATCCAAAAAACTTGCATAAAAGTATTTCCTATGTGCTTAGATGCTATAAATTAAGTAGACACAAATTCTTTGCAGCCTCTGTGATATCAGAAATATCTTTTTATGGTTTTTAGAGTTCTGATTGTTAACAATCTCAAGAGCGACAAATTCCCAGATGCATGAAAATCACAAAATTTGTACAAAAATCATTTTATAGTGCTAGCAACCATAAATTTACAGAGCGACAAAATCCTTGAAGCTCCTGTAGTATCAGAATCATCTTTATATTGCGTTTAAAATGTTAATTTTTTC
The DNA here is from genome assembly GCA_017163975.1 of Anastatus disparis. Classification (NCBI taxonomy): domain Eukaryota; kingdom Metazoa; phylum Arthropoda; class Insecta; order Hymenoptera; family Eupelmidae; genus Anastatus; species Anastatus disparis. The sequence goes on along the minus strand of JAFFSR010000033.1, from coordinate 740,671 downwards.
AAATTTCAACAGCGACAAATTGCTAGATGCATTTCAATCACAAAAATTTCCATAAAAATTATTTGAGCGTGCTAGGAACCATAGATTTTTAGAGCGACAAAATCCTTGTAGCTTCTGTTGAATTAAAATCATATTTTTATTGAATTAAAAGTTTAAATTTATTCAAATATCATGAGCGACAAATTTCCAAACGCATTTAAATTCAATTAAAATCCATTTCACATAAAGAATTTTCTTTCTGCTCTGATGTTAAGATATTGAAGGTGACAAATTTTCTATAGCTACTTTAGTATTAGAAACATCGCATGACTTATTAGATACATTAAGAAAAAAAGTTTCCATTTTCACTCGGTCCCAATGGCCATATCCGGGTCTGAGTCAGGTTTTGGGACTTACGAACTATTCTATCTTAGAGCTACAAAAAAGCGACAAATAATGCAACGAGAATAAAGTTGCTAACCCTAACCGTTCCTGAGTAACTGTAGTGGATGCCGTAGCTTAATATTAAGCTACGGTAGCCATTGTTTCTCGGAAACGGCTGGAGCGACAAAATCCAGTGTTGGATTAAATGTCAGCGACAAATTAGCAACAAATTATCAAACATCGCATGACTTTTTAGATACACAAAGAAAAAAGTTTTCATTTTTACTCGGGCCCAATGGCCATATCCGGGTCTGGGTCAGGTTTCGGGACTTACGAACTATTCCATCTTAGAGCGACAAAAAAGCGAGAAATTATGCAACCAGAATGGAGTTGCTAACCCTAGCCGTTCCTGAGTTACTGTAGTGGATGCCGTAGCTTAATATTGAGCTACGGTAGCCATTGTTTCTCGGAAACGGCTGAAGCGACAAAATCCGGGATAGAGCAACAAATTAGCGACAAATTAGCGACAAAATACGGTACTATTCCAAATGTGGCCCTATGAAGTGGATTCCGTAGCTTAATATACATCAATATCGTTAGATAGAGCCTCTTCCCAATGACTGCGCTGGTCCCCTTCGGAGAGTCGAATAGGGAGGAGGGGTGAACTGTGCACGTGCTTCCTAAATGTGACCTCTTTGAGGGCTCATATTGGGCAGGTGCGTGAACTTTTAGATGGTTATCATTCTTACGACAAATTTGGAGTTGCTGAGACCTGACTGGGTCCGTCTGTATCGGATGACGTCATTCGAGTCAAGGGGTACAAAGTGTTTAGACAGGACAGAAACTTGCATGGTGGAGGAGTTGCCTTGTATATTAAGAAGGGACCGAAGTATCTGTCTTTGTCTAATAGTGTTTTTCATCATTTATATAAACACTATCCGGTATAACAAGACAAAAATAGCAGCCCCGCTAGATATTAGTATAATAAGTAAATTTTGTAAAAATCAAATTTTTCACCGCATAGTTTTTGACTAATTAGAGACCTACTAGCAATCTAGAATATAACCTATCTTTTTTTGGTAGGTCTCTAATTATTCAAAAACTACGTAGTAAAAAATTTGTTTGTTACTACAAAATTTACTAATTATACTAATATCTAGCGGGGCCTGTTATTTTTTTCTTGTTATAAAGGATAGTGTTTGTATAAATAATGAAAAATGCTATTAGACAGAGACAGATAGTTCGGCCCCTTCTTAAGGATCATCTAAAATGCACTATTTTGGCCACTTCGGAGACGCAAACTAGTAATAGTAGCGGTTAGTCAAAGGTGCTTGAATATATTTTCTGTTCTGTGCAAGTTGGTGACTCCGAGCCCGTGCTAGTTTCTATTATTTATCGTCCTCCTGCTGTTTTGTTTATTAGAGACTCAAACTTGTTGAATGATTTAAGAAATTTTTGTTCAGACTATTCTCATAAAATTATAATGGGGGACTTGAATGCCAATCTCCTTAAAGAGAGCAGTGATGCCAGGTTTCTTAGTAAGCTGTCGGCTGAACTTTCGTTACAGTTGGTCCAGCACGTTACCACGCACCATATTTCGACGTCTTACACGTGGATCGACCTGATCTTCGTCGATGACAACAACGTGGTGCTTGATGCACGGAACCTACCGGCGAGCTTTCACAGTCAGCATAATTTGATTGACGTCTGTTTGTCTTGCAACACTATAACTTTAGATCAAAAATCTATCATGTATAGAAAATATAAAAATATTTGCCCAACTACTTTGGGAGAAAAACTTGCCGGCTGTGATTGGTCACCGCTTATGACTGACACAGTTAACCCTGAATCTGCACTTGGTTGCCTTTGTGACAATCTCACTACTGCAATCGAGAATTTTGCGCCGTTGAAAGCGCTCAAGCCTAATAAGAATAAGTTTCCATGGATAGATAAAGAATTGTCACAGATTCAGCGTAAGAGAGATGCTACATATCGTAGATACAAACGGACAGAGAACGAGCAGTATCTGCTTCAATTCCTGCAGTTGCGTAGAGTGGTAGACGAACGCACGGACCATGCTAAGACTGCTTATATTCACAATAGACTGTTTGATGCTTTTGCGGGTGGTAATGTCTGAGAGGAGTTGAGAGACCTAGGACTGCTATCCGGACCTCAAGGGGATTTGAATAGATTCACTCCGGATGAGTTCAATGCGCACTTTGCTGAAGTGTCAGTCTCGCCGCAAGAGGATAGTAAAGAGCGATTGAGAATTCTTTCTCAATGCAATGAAAACAGGTTTACCTTCAAACCAATTAATTTTAATGATGTTGTTCTTGCAATTTCACATTTTTCCTTACAGGCTTGTGGTGAGGATGGCATTCCGCAAAGTGTGATAGTTAAAGCTTTACCATTTATTGGTGAACATCTTGTGACTCTGTTCAACTCCTCTTTTGCCCGGGTGGTCTTCCCTTACCGCTGGAAGCAAGCTCGTATTATACCATTAAAAAAGTGTGCTGCACCTAAGAAACCAAAAGATTTTAGGCCTATAGCCATCTTATATTTTCTCTGAAAGGTTCTTAAGAAGATCGCCCATGACAAACTACAGGAGTACATTACATCCAAAAAATTGCTCGATCATATGCAGACGGGCTTCAGGAAAAACGATTCTACGCAGACTGCTGTACTTAAGCTTACAGACGATATAAGGTCAGGTCTAGACAGGAAACTTTTTATGTTACTACTACTTTTTGACTTTAGTAAGGCATTCGACACGATCTCTCCCTCCAAACTTCTTGCGAGGCTTAGATCGATGGGGTTCTCCAGATCTGCACTGGAATGGATTAACTCCTATTTATCAGGTAGGAAACAAATGGTTTTCACGCATTTAAAGGAGGAATCGTATTGGCTAACAACCAATCTAGGAGTACCTCAAGGTTCGGTGCTGGGGCCTCTGTTGTTTTGTCTTTACATAAATGACGAACGTGACGCACTGGACTCTGGTTGCGTCGGGCATCTGCTGTATGCGGATGATCTTCAAATTTACACACAGGTCCCTTATGATGATGTGGATGAGGGGATTCGTATTTTACAGAGGGCGGCCAGGGCGGTGTCGGGGTGGGCTGCTGGTGTTTCTCTGACTTTGAATGCTAGTAAAACAAAGGCGACCGTCTTTGAAAGTAATCGTTTTATTAAAAATTTTTATTCGGGTGAGCCAAGGACGATTGACCTGGGGAGCGGTATTGGTATTCCTTTTTCTGACACCGTTACGAGCCTTGGTGTTGTACTCTAAACTGTCTTGGGAACCGCACATTAATATGTTGACTGAAAAATTTAATAGAGTGATTTATAACCTGCGGTTTTTCCGTCGGTACACCACTGAGGCTCTGCGTAAGCAGCTCGCAGCCACCCTGCTGTTCCCACATCTTGATTACTGCTCAGTGGTTTTGCTCGATGCTTCGCAGGAGTTACGAAGACGACTACAAACAATGCAAAATTCGTGTGTGAGATATGTATTAGGCGTGAGAATGGGTGATCACATCTCTCCCCATAGACAAGCTTTGGGTTGGCTACGTACTGATTCAAGGAGACAGTATTTGATGGCTGTACTCATGTACAATATCGTACGTATGAATACTCCTGAATATCTAGTGGGTCTCTTCGCTAGATATATACCCAGAGCGACCACTAGGGGTGAGATTAAAGATCTTGCGGTGCCCTTCATGCGCACTGAGACTGGAAGAAATTCCTTTCAAGTTCAAGGTGCGCATTTTTGGAACACCCTACCTGCTGATATTAAAAATCTTTTATCAATCAGCAGGTTTAAAGCCGCTCTGAGGAGGTATTTACCTCGATTAAACAGTATTATTTTCGGAATATATCATATGTGTTAATTTATTATGTGATGTACCTTTTATAGATTTAAGGCAGGATTGTATTTATTGGCGTGATTGTAGAATATGTGTGCATAGAGTGAATAATTATATTTTTATCAGCTTGACTTGTATATTAACTGTATACTGTTGATATTTCGACTGCGCTCTTTACACGCTTGATTTTATGTAATCCTTTTGACTGATAGATATTTGAGACTGATTTTTAATTAGATTATTTAAACTCTTTGTGTGTATTTATTTGTGTTATCTGTGATATCACTTTCATTTAATTTATTGACTTACTATTACAGTATTATTATCTATATTATGTTTTATGACTCTGATATCATACTGTACTATTTTAATTTTATATTTACAAGGTTATTTCAAGTATTTTATGTATTTTAACTTTATTTTTAATTTGACACGCTCTTTTTGTAATTATAATACAAAATAAAACAATATTTAATCTAATCTAAACACAAATTTTATGAAATACAATTTAAAAAAATTATTTATTCGATATTAAATTTCTTTAAATAGTCAATTATAAAGATAGGAAAATATATGAAATATGAATAAATTTTTCTGATTATGTCTATGATTATGAATTTATATTTATGAACTGTCTAGATAGAAGTAAAATTTTTCTTAAAAAAGTAATCATTTTAAAAGAAAATTTACTTATTATTTGCGAATCACTTATTATAAATGCGAAAAACAATAATATTCTGTAATATCATTCTAAAATTTGTATTAAATATGATAATTGAAAGTACAATTATTTCATTATGTTGAATTTGTTGTCAAAGTTTGATTATATTTGACTATAAGAAGATGTCATAACTCTTTATTGATGGCTCTTTCTTACACAATCAACAATTTATTTTGAAGTTAATAAAAAATAAAAGAGAATAAGCACTCAAAAAGCAATTTCTCAAGTGGCAAACAATGAGTAACTTCAATTACCATGTAACGCATGTAAAAACCAATAGGAAACCTCAAAATTTAGGTCTGTAAAAAATCATGCTAACTCTCCTCTTCATTTACAACAAGTTTTATAAATTTCTCTCTAAAACATCAGGATTTTCAAAAAAAAAAAATCGAAAAAGTTGGTACTTTCCCAAAAATTTTGAAAAATTTCCAAATTTCAAGGATCTATGGTTCTTGAAAATTTTTTCACACATTTTGGGTAACAAACAGAATATATTCTCAGAGTTTTAGCAATTTTCATTTTTTTGCTCTTCCAGTTGGTGTGAATTGCCCCATATATATCTCTCTTTATATTATATAGTTGTAAGGAAAATTTCTACGACCAAGGTCCTTTCCTTCTCTTTTTTTCCTCGTCTTCTTACCTAACTTTGATCCTCTTTTTTTTCCCTTTTTTTTACGTTATTTTACGTTATTTGTTCCTCTTCCTTTTCTTTTCTTTTTCCCTTCCTCCCCTCTTCTTTTTCTCTTCTTTTAAGTTTCTTCATGCCTTCATTTTCTCTTCCCTCTCTCTTCCTCAAAAAATCCATCACTTTTTTCCGTTATTTTCACGTTATTTTAGGTCATTTTTACTCCTCCTCAGGTAAATCCTCAAATTTTACCTTTTTTTTGTGTTATTTAACGTTATTTTACGTTTTTGTTTCTCTTCCTTAGCTGCTCCTTAGCTCATCCTCTTTGATCCTCAATTTCATTCTAATCCCATCATTTAAAAAGCTTCTTGCTAATTTTTATTGTTTGCACCTACTGCTTTTACTTTAAATATATAGAACAAACAAGTTAATAATTTTTATGATAAATTTTATAAATCGTACAATTATTGTTTAAAAGAATAAATGACATCAATCATGGTAAAATGGAAATTCTGCAAGCCCCCTGTGCGCAAGCGCGCCAACCTCCACTACTAAGTAAAACTGTAAAACATATTAATACATTGAAATTATTTGAAATTTAAAATGTTCTTTTAACATTATAATTTTTTTTTTTTAATTAGATCAATGTTTTTTAATATTTTGATTATTACTTTGAATTATTTCATAATGGGTATCTAATGAATCAAGTGTACCACTTGTAACGAGGATAAAAAATTACTCGTATACTATGATATAGTACACGCATATATTCATCTTCGTTGTGAGTCACACAGAAAATGCATTTTTAGAATCACACGAAAATGCATTTTTAGAATTACAATCAGATAAAAAAAAATTAAGAGGAGCTGATATAATGATATGGGATGAAGCATCAATGATTCCAAAAAAAGCATTATAAATAGTTAATAATACATTAAAAGATGTTTGTAAAAGTAATTTTCTTTTTAATGGAAAATTAATTATTTTAGGTGGTGATTTTTGATAAATTTTACCAGTTGTTAAACATGGAAATAGAAATTTAATTATAGAAGAAACAATAAAAAGTTCATATTAATGGCAATTTTTTAGTATATTAAAATTAACAAAAAATATTCGATCTAAAAATAAAAAATTTGCTTCATTTCTATTGCAAATTGGTGATGGCAAAATAAACCCTTCCATAATTCCAAACAAATTACAAACTAACGATATTTGTTCCAAAATTTATTCAAATATTAATAAAAATTGTTGCAAAGAAAAAATTATATTAGCTCCTCATAATGAAGATATTAATAATTTAAATAAAAAAAGTATTAAATTTATTAAATGGAAAATCTGAAACATATAGTATTGATTACGCTACGCATAAAGGTGTTGATCAAACCGATGATAACATTTATTTGAATTATCCAATAGAATTTTTAAATAAAATTAAAGAAGGTTTACCACCTCATAAATTAATTTAAAAGTTAATGCTATAGTAATGTTGTTAAGAAATTCAAGTATATCGGAAGGATTATGTAATGGTACACGATTGAAAATTATAAATTTATATAAACATAATATTGAAGCTGAAATAATAACAGGCGATAAAAGTAGAAATAAAGTTTTTATTCTAAAAATTACTTTAAATACAGGAAATAATACTTCATTACCATTTATTCTTTACAGAAAACAATTTCCAATTATATTAGCATTTGCAATAACTATAAATAAATCACAAGGTAAAAGTTTTGATAATGTAGACTTATTTATAAGAAGACCGTTGTTTTCACATGATCAATTATACGTTCCTTTGTCAAGATGTAAAACTTATAATAATATTTATATTCAAAATAATTTAGATGATACATCAAAAATAGATAACATTGTTTGGACGGAAATTTTCAATAAATAATCTATTTAAATTTTGACCATTTTTATTAATTCATTTCATTTAATTTTAAAGATTAATTGATTTTTAAATTTCATTTTGTTGTGTAAATTTGATTCACTTAAAGGGTATTTTATTTTTATTTTACTAAAATTAAAGATTTTTTTCTTTTGTAAAACTTGTTTTAAATTAAATTGAAAGCTAAAACAGTTTCTGCATAGCTGTCAGAAAGTAATTAGTCGAAAATATCGGAGTGGTAGCTGTTTCGTGAGCCACGCCACTCATGATGCGATTTTTGTCAACAAAAGCTAAAAAATTTTTCACTGTGAAGATAAGTGCGTGCGTATGGTAAACGATCAGCAAAAGCCACTTCAGTGTCGGGTAGGCAGCTAAGTAAAGAGTAAGTAGACTCTTTCTCTTTCTTTCATATTAGAAAATTGCAATCAATGAAAATGTCAAATAAAGCAAAGGTGGACACCTAAAAAGACATTGATGTAAATTATTAAATGTGTTATGCTTATCATATTTTATTTTATTTTATTTAAATATAATAGAAACAGAATAAAATTAAACTTACCAGGAGAGTGTCTGAGTTGCGGGTCACAGATCTTGATGCAACTTCGGGATAAGTATTAAGGTACCAAAATATGAGTAAAGCCACAGCGGTCTAACGCTTCGAAAAAGTGAAGTTACGGTCTTATTTTCGGAAAAATATGAAAAAAGAACTCCTTTTTGAAGTGTAAATAATTCTGTCTAGAAATGTCTTTAATAAATTCACAATAACTTAAATGAAAGCAATGAAAGCAAGCTTTAATTTGCTAGTTTTCGAATTAATAAATAATAATTAGGACTAAAGTTATGCTTGTTTAAAGCTAAGCATCAAAAGAGTACTAGAAATCACCATCCTTCAAAATTTAGACTATTTTTGGTACTTTCTTACTGCTCAACTTTAAACAAGCATAACTTTAGTTCTAATTATTATTTTTTAATTCGGAAACTAGCAAATTGAAGCTTGCTTTCTCTGCTTTGATTTAAGTTATTGTGAATTTATTAAAGACATTTCTAGACATAATTATTTACACTTCAATAAGGAGTTCTTTTTTTATATTTTTCCGAAAATAAAACTATAATTGTCCATAACTTCAGTTTTTCGAAGCGTTAGACCGTACCACTGTGGCTTTACTTATATTTTGGTACCTAAATACTTATCCCGAAGTTGCATCAAGATCTGTGACCTGCAACTCAGACACTCTCCTGGTTAAATAAAATTATAAATCCCCATGTATAAAATATAATTAAAATGTTTCCCGAGTTTTTTATAAAATTATTATTTAATGAAAATTAATGTTTAAACTTAATATTAATAGGAAATATGGATGTATTTCAATGCCCGTTTTGCAAAAATTTTTATTCTACATCTGAATTTTTAAAAATACATATAGATAGAATTCATATTAAAACTATAAGTTGTAGAACATGTGGCTTATTTATTAAAATTAAAAATATTAGGAGACATGAAAGAACTCACGAACAAAATAAGGAATTATGTATTTATTGTGAGAAAAATTTTAGTACAGAATCTAATTCAATAAAACATATATTAGCTAAGCATAGGAAACAAAAATTTACATGCTTTATTTGTAATAAAAATTTTCAAGGACTGATCATTTAAAAAGGCATATAAAAAATCACGTGAATAATATTTTACTGGAAAATTCATAATTATAAAATTATTTTTTATAACAATAAAATATTTATTTGCAGTAAAAAAAAATTTGGTTCATAAATTGAAAATTATGATCAGTTTATATAATAAAAAAACATTAAAAAAGGTATGATATTTTTTATAATATAAATTTATAATAAAAAATTTTTTTTATTATATTTTTAAAAATTTAAATTTAATATTTTCAATTTTTAAATGTTATACACTATTAACTACAAATATAAATAATTAAAAAATAATTTATTTTTATACAAAATATATGTATGAATTATGTATATATAATTAATATTACATAAAAAAATTCCAAGAAGTATTTTCCAGAAATATTATTTTTTATTTATAAAAGTAAGTAAAAAATTATATAAAATTTTATAAACAATTATATTGAATAATTTTACAATATTTACAAAAATTAGAACAAAAAGATGAAAAAAATTCTAAGTATATTGACAAAAAAAAAGGATAATACATAAACATTTTTTTAATTTCTGTTTGCAAAATTTTTAGTCATAATAAAAACAGGTACAATTTTTTTAATATTCTGAATTTATGAATTGAAAAAATTTTTGAATTTCTAAATACTGTTTAATAGTAAGTATAAGTAATATTTTTTTGTATATTTAAATATATTAAATTTAATATACATATTATTTTTAATATTTTATATTTCAGCGAACATATTTAAAAGAGGTTATTTTTTATTTTTAATATATAAATGAAAAAATTATTTTTTTACTTATTTATTAGAAGAAAAACATTTTTTTTAAATGTGAGTGGAAATACGCCTCTTGGGGAAACCACTAAAAAAAACGCGCCTACATATATACCTCGATATTTAAAAATACTAGGAGGTGTGGAAAATAGAGAAATATATTTATAATACAAACTTTATAAATTTAGTAATTTAGGTAAGAAAACAAATATTTATTCATGCTATGGACATTCATAAGATATTAGTATTTATGAAAATTGGTTCTATATAAACAATAAAAACTTTTATTATATAACATCATATAAATAAGGAAAACAAAAATGGGTTTGTAATAGATATTTAAATATATTTTTGAGTATAACTTAATATATTTTAATAATTCTATTTTTTACAGTTGATAAAAATAAAAAAATTAAGATAATGTATCTTAAATAACAAATAGGGGGTTGGCGAGCGGAGCGAGCAGGGGGGTACCCCCCTAGTATATATATATATATATATATATATATATATATATGCATAAATCCACGTTAAACGGATAATGGCTCTGTCCAAAATTGTAGATCACCAAAAAAATCGTGTTTGGGTTCAAAATTTTTGTCTTGCACTCTACTTTCTTTTGCAATGTGGCGATTTTGAAAAATCCAAAATCGCGGCTCAAACCTAGAGATTTCATTAAAAATTTTCGGAAATTGATTGTAATTCATTCCAATGTGATTATACGTATTTTTTATATCAGGAATCAATTCAGTGTTTAATTTTACATAGGCTTATAGTCTTATTGCACTCGAGGTAAAAAAAATTTACAATGTCATCGGAAGGTCATATCAGGAAATAATAGTTATTTCTCGAATTACTCATAAATCAATGTTGATTAGTGAGAAAATGAAGATACTGATAGGTAACTCGAGTCACTGAATCTAAATCTGATATCCGCTTAACCCTACCGGTCTCCATCAAGGTCATTTAAAGGTGAAATCGCGAATATCTTTGGCTGATTCCATTTCAAATCGAACAGTCAGTATACACTCAAGTCACCAATTACTGCGCTAATGGAGTATGTTATTCTACCCTAAAAATAAGGGTATACGTAATTTTTTATTTTGCTGAAATATCAAAATTGCATCAGATATACACTTTTGAAAATTGCATACAAAAACTAAATGTTAAAACTGAAAATGTTGAGAATAACTTTAGAGAGCTATCGTTTTACCAATTTCCAATGAATTTTGATAAACCTTTTTTTATTTTATTTCGTTTTGAGCCCTCTTCAACTCCGTGCAAGAAATTTAAAAAAAAACTAAAAAATGACTGAGATATATGCATTTTACCAAAAAATGCACTTTTTATGCACATGCATTTTTCTCGAAAAGGCCATTTTTTTTTTTGCTGAAATTTTTTTTGCTGATAGAGGACCAAAATACCTATCTAATAGTACTTGTTTGATCCCGGCTTTTTTGGTTTGGAGCGAGAAAAAAATTCACAAATTTTGTTGGTGAAAAATGCTTGTATATACGTTCGGAAGTCTTAAGCAGTCGACATTTAAATATTATCCTTCGTTTAGCATTATCCAGGAACAACGACGTGGACGTAGAAGGATTCTGTTCCCTTTGGGGTGCTTTTTTAGAGTGAGTTCCCCTTGCCTCTCACTGTTGGGATGCGTCAAAAAAATAATTATAGATAATTATTTTTTTATTTTTTGCGCTTATTATTTTTAGTTTTAAATGTAGTCTCACGACGCTTGGCTTTTTTTTCTTTTGTTTTTCATTTCATTTAGTGCATGTATAGCTGTCCTGCCAATAAATATATGTGATTTTAATTCCCCAAGTTTTTTTAACCACATATGACTTTTTTGAATTCCATTATATTTAGAAACCCCACTCCATTCAATATTTTTCTTTTTTCTAAATCTTTCAATCTCATTTATTGGTAGTAAAATGATTTTTATTGCATTGGTGTAACTTTGAACCCAATTTATAAAATCGTCAGCATTTTGTATCGATTCTTCATGAAAATATTCCATAACGATATTTTTTGTGCTTTCATCAATAGGATGACCAGTATATAAATCTGGCTCCGAATAAACTCCTTTATTTTTCACGAGATTTCTTGATTTATATATCATATACTCGCTTATATTCGGGAATAGTGAGCAAACTTTTATTTTGCTTAATTTTGAAGGTAGTAGAGTTAGAAGTTTTATTTTCTCCGAAATAGAAGAGCATTTTTCTAAAGCCAATTTAAAATTTTCTAAAAATTCATTCCAATAGTTTTCCGTGGAATTTTCGTCCGATTCTATTGATTCAACTGAAATGCCATACGCATCTTCTAATTTACTTCCAACAGTAGCAGAAAAAGCTGAAATTAAGGATTTTTTCTTTTAAGATACGTAATTTCCTCTAAAATTTTCAGGTATTGCAGTTTTTCTTTTTAGGGGTGAGATACATTCAGATAAAACTGAATTAATACTCTCGTTTAATTCCTCTATTCGTTCGGGTGTCTTGGGAATAAAATCATTATCTTTTCCGCTAAAAAGTTCAGTGATTTCATTTTCAGATATAGACTCAAGATCACTTAAAATCATTTTTGATATGCGTTTATGGCAATTTTTACATACATTAGTAGATGGCAATATATTTAAATCTGGATGAAGCTGTGCCAAATTAATGGCTAAATCTTCCAACGGTCTAAAACGTGAATTACTGCTCATATAAACTACCTTTTTATGCATTTGAAAAAAATCGGGACATGAAATTCTTTTAGAAGAGTAAATTTCGGACATTGTTATTTCACAATTTTGTTGAATTTTTCACAAGCCCGAGAAGCACCTTTCAAAACAGCCGTAAAAATAACTAGCTTCTATATAACAGTTCTAATATGCTGTTTTGGTTACGCGATGTATTTGTCCGCGAGTTAGCCTCCTATTGTTTGTACATCAAAACATACATAATATAGATATACACGAATAGAATTCTTTTTTTTCATGTTTAAATATTTATTTTTATATTACGAATTTACACACATATACATATATATATATATATATATATATATATATATATATATATATATATATATATATATATATATCACTATTGATGCTATATACATGCATACAAATGTAAACAAATGATGTGCCAAGCATACGACAGTGTTTGAATGCAGACTGCTTAAGACTTCCGAACGTATATACAAGCATTTTTCACCAACAAAATTTGTGAATTTTTTTCTCGCTCCAAACCAAAAAAGCCGGGATCAAACAAGTACTATTAGATAGGTATTTTGGTCCTCTATCAACAAAAAAAATTTCAGCAAAAAAAAAATGGCCTTTTCGAGAAAAATGCATGTGCATAAAAAGTGCATTTTTTGGTAAAATGCATATATCTCAGTCATTTTTTAGTTTTTTTTTAAATTTCTTGCACGGAGTTGAAGAGGGCTCAAAACGAAATAAAATAAAAAAAGGTTTATCAAAATTCATTGGAAATTGGTAAAACGATAGCTCTCTAAAGTTATTCTCAACATTTTCAGTTTTAACATTTAGTTTTTGTATGCAATTTTCAAAAGTGCATATCTGATGCAATTTTGATATTTCAGCAAAATAAAAAATTACGTATACCCTTATTTTTAGGGTGTTAAGTCCTGGCTTTCACCAGGACTAAATAAAAGTGTATAATTTGATTATGTTGAATATTTTTGTATGATTTTAAATATGAATTTGAATTAATTTGAAATAACTGAATTTATTATTAAATTATAATTATGAAAGATAAATATATGTATAATCTAGTGGTGAATTGAACTCCACCAATATTTAATTGAGTAAATCGTTTCTCACAAATTGAAATATATTGCAGGATATTTATTTAGAGTACTTGAATAGAGAATATATAAATTGAATATTCTTACCTTGATTGATTCAAGTAGATGAAGGCTGGATACAGACAAACAAAGAATAGATATAGGCACGATTAAAAATAAGACTCGAGTCGAATATAAGAAACTTTTAAGATATTTATTGACACTTGTAAAAATAATTAAATATTGAATACAATAACTTTATTAGAATTTGAATTTGAATTTGAATTTGAATTTGAACTACAGGATTTACGACTTGGTACCAACGATGATCCTGGGGTAGTGCCCCTCTCGTTAATTGCAGTTGGCTTTTATAAGATTTATCTTGACATGATTTCATTATAAAATAAGTGGATCTTGCTTGTTTTATGACTTAGTAATTTTGAAACAACGAATTTTGTTGCTTAATATCAACTTAAAGTTTTCTTTACTGCTTAGGTTAACACATTCTTTTATTGTTCGATAACCGTTTAATTAGTTCATCAATGTCATATTAATGAAAAGATATTTTAAAAATTGTAAATTAAAAAGTAATATAAAAGATACGTTGTGACGTAACACCTTGGGGCTCAAGAGATTGCATATCGGAAGGATAGGCAATCGAAAGAAAAAGAAAAACAAAACAGTTATCGAACAATTTACAGATAATTATTACAAGCTTAATTGATAAATATAGATATTTTTCTATTTGAATAGATACTAATGCACAAGAGTACGTTTTATTTCGTACACCTTGGGGCTCAAGATTTTGTTTATCGGCACGAAAAACAAAAAATGAAAATAATACAGTTATTAAACAATTCACAAAAATATCTTAAAATCTATTTAAATATTATATTAATTAAAATATTTTATTTGAATGTCTCCATACTATTATTCGATGGATTTTCCTATTATATAATTGTTAATGTATGAGTATTGGTATGGAAAAAAAAGGAAGATGAAACATTCTCAAATTATGTTGCTATTTTAAATTTGTAATATTTTAAATATATGGTTTTTTTTTCTAATAGGAGATCACTTGAAATTATTCGTGATTTGCTTATAAATATTTTTTTAATATGTTTATAAATCTTGAATTCTAGCTTATGAGATATTTCGTAACAAAAAATAACAAATAACGTGCCATGTAAAATAATTATAAGATAATATTAGATTTGTCAAAATAATAACAATTGTTCAAGTTCAAATATAAGAAATGTTTGTTTGTTTTTTTTTTTTAAATTTCAAAAATAACAGTCGGATATAATTTATAGATTCTTATAATTATTTAAATATAAGTGAATATTCATTCACTTCCTCCCGGCTTAAGATAATTGCGCAGGTGACAACTAAGCAATAAGAAGAAAAATTTTCTAAATTCTTATTTTTATATTTTTACTTAATACACTAAATGTGGCTATATTCATTAAACCAAAAGTAAAATCCTATACGTAATATAGTTTACATTGCAAATTCTTACAGAGGTGGTACTAGTTTACCTGAACATAGGTCTGGTATAAAATTAAAATAGCTATATATATTTTAAAAAAACTTAAAATTAACTAAAAATATATAGATTATAATTATTAATAATTCGTAATTAATATTAAATATGATCTAGTTATGATAATGATCTAATCAAGAGTCGTACTAAAATTTTTGTATATATACAAGTTATTGAGATTTATTTTGACATTTATGAAAAGCTATAAATTTTAAGAAGAGATCTAACATAAGTTGAAAAAGTAAATTTTATTATTTCAATTTATTTATATATAATAATAGTTAGTAAATTTTTCAAAATTTTCTGCTTTTGTCTGTAATTTGTATGGTAAGTTTAACATAAATCTAACTTAAACGTTAACTGATTGTTTGTAATTTCTTGTCTTTATTTTGACAAATATGTACTCTAAATAATTTTAGAGTTTAGGATGAAGATTGAACAAAGTTCTTTCATTCCTTATAGAACTTATAATAAAGTTTATCGTTTTTTTTTACTTTACATAAATTGTAATTGTAAAATAAAATTTTTCTAAGTCTTAATAAAGACTTTTTTATAATAATTTTTCTCTTATTTTTGCAATACGAATTCTAAATAAATTTAGAAGTTGAAATATTCATTTGAATATTGGTTCATGTTGCATTTGGATGAAAGTATTTAACTTTTCCTTTCTTTTTTTTTTTTTTTTGTAAATATGTTTTTCGTGTTGAAAAATGAAATCAGTTTTACGAATATATATTAGATAATATATGCTTGTATACCTTAAATTCAGAGACAAAAGTAATTGATTTATAAATAAAAATATAAGACAAAATATACATTTATAGGTTTAATGATAGTTATAACTAAATGTTAGATTTCTTGTACAAGATGTTTCTTTTGAATGAAAAATAAAGGTGATAGTGTAGATAAAAAGATTGATATAAATAAAATCTTATAATACAATATACGTTTTATAAATAGATAATGTATATAATGATTTTACATATTTTATTAAATTATTAATTAACCTATTGATTTAAATGAATTGATTTAAATTTCTTAATATAGATGAATTCCATTCATTGTTGATCAAATCAATTGATTTAAATGTAAATATTTCTTATTATTTAAATTGATTGATTTAAGTTGATAGAACTCTTAAATCGACAATCTGTAAATTTACAAGCCACATTTTGAAAACTTACAGATTTTTATTTTATAAAAATTGTTTATCAATAAAACATAAATAATATTAATGAATTAGAATATAAAAAAAAATGAAATTATAGAGATTCAAAAATTTATGAAATGTGTAAAAATTCCTGAAAAAGAGAAAAAGAGATTAGATTTTTTTCTAAAATATTTATAATTTTTGTTCATGATATAATAGTAGAAATCAAATGTGTTTCTGATTTGTCTGATGTTATTTAGAATTTTTAATGATAAATCAAAATATTTAAATATATTGTTATTAATTATTTTTTTATTTGAATCTTGCTGATTATGAGTTAATGTTATATTCTTATTTTTAGGAATAATTTTGTTTTTTAGATACGTCTTATTATTTAATTGTTTTGGTTTTATTTTGATAATATTAGTGTATTTGATATATTTATCAAACACCATTTTATTTTGATTTTTATTTAAATTATTAGAGCTATTTGTCGTAAAGCATTTTTGTATTTTCAAAAGTTTATTATTTTCTTGTAGAGAATCATCTTTGTTATTAGCTGTGTCGTTTTTAATGAGTTTGGATATATTATTTTTGCTGGCAAGATTTGTTTTATTTAAACGTAGTTGAATCAATTCATTAAGGTCTGGTCCATCATTGAATTGTAATACAGAATTATCGCTGTAAATAATTTGTGCTTCTTGTGCAAAATTAGTCTCTTGGATTATTTCAGAGTTGTTCAGTTCTGGTAAGAAATTTTCAATTATATTTTCGTATTTTATAAAGTCATTCATAAATAGGCCAACATTGTCGAAAATCATTGATTCTTCTTTTGCATTTTTTAAATTATTTTCGCATTCTTTATTTTGTTTAAGATCATTTGTATACGATTTTTCTTTTTCTACACAATTTATTTTTTTTGTGTCATTTCTTATGGTCTGAACATATGAATGCACTGTTTCGAAATCTTCTAAAACTGGAACTTGATGTATTATAACTTGACTACTTAACAATTTTTCAGTTTGTTCGGATTCAATTGGAATACATTCAAATTCTTTTGTTTTTATATAATTTATATGAGGTTCATTGTATTTAACTTTTCTAGTAGTTTCCTTGGCTAATAAAATAGTATTAGCTTGAACATTTTCTTGATGTTCTATGTTTGTTTTTTCATAATTTTCTTTTTCGTTAATTTTGATATTTGTTATATCAAAACGTGTAGATGTTTTATTGTCTATAATTAGATTGTTCATATTATGTGTTTTAAATTCTGCAGTTTTATGAGTTGACGTTTCTGGTTCATTAACAGATGTATTATCACAGTATTCTTTATTTCCATTATACGATAGATCAAAAAGTCGTAGATCACTTATTTTCTTGCAATTTTTACGTGAGTGACCTGTAGTTTCACAATATATACAATAATTTTTTTGTTCATAGTCAGTAAGTTCATCATTTGGATACAGAAAATTTAATGCTAATATAAAATCATCTATATTGTTGATTTTTGCTCGATGTATAATAGAAGAGATGCTACCTCTAAGTTTCAACTTTGCAATTAAAAACAGTTTCCTTTGATCGTTAGCTAAACTTCTTACTAATTTTATTTCATTAATATATTTTCTGGGTAGCATGTTTTTACCATCAAATATTGGTAAAACTTCATTCCACTCCATTATGATTTTTATATTTTAATTTTTCATCAGGAAAATTTAATATGTTTAATTAATGTTAGCATTTTATTAATGTAAAAGGTGATTTATTATTGATATTTTTAGATTGATAGATATTCATTTTATTCTATAACAGAATATATACTATTCTTATTACCAAGATACATGTAATTAATGTTGCATGAATAATGCTTAAATGATCTTATCAATATCATGATTTTTTTTTCTTTTTTTCTACACCGTTTACGATTGTGTTTGTATACAAAAAAAAAATACTGCAAGTGTTATTTATTAAAATTCTTTGACTGCCCTACTATTTTTGCATGAAAATTAAGAATATCGCTGATCTATGTTTTAAAATTTTATATTGACCTACTGTTGTTGAAAATATCCGCGAGTATATCACACGGTAATTTTGCTGAGTCAAAATTTTTATGAGTTCGATACTCTTTATAGTTATTTGATTACCAGTGTCTATTTTTTAAATGCCGTTTTGTTCTGACTTCCAATACTTAATGTTGAGTCAGGCTTTTTTTTTTATTCACCGAAACGTATATCACTTTCAAAATTATGTATTAAAAATTATGTTATTTTTACGATTTTAGTGAATTGTTAATGTATCAGATTACTGATATTATAAATGCAAGAAACTTTTTAAGATAATTGATAAAAAAATGACAAATATTTTACAATTATTAAGAATAATTTATGTATGAACTTATTTATTCAATTATTTTAATTAAATATAATTTTTAATCGCGCACTTCACGATTGTATATTTTAATTACGCACTATGCGTATGATATATGTATTTAAATACAATATATATATTTTTATTAATTGACGCATTTCGTTAATAATGCACTTCGCGTATATATATTCATTTGTTTTAGATAACACTATTAATATTTAATGACACACTTTGTGTTTAATTTTAATGACGCTATTCGCTTTAAATATTGCACTTTGCGTATAAATAATTTATTCAATGGACGCTATTTTGCGTATAATATTTATTGTGCCCTTGGAAATATAATATTTTATTTGACGCACTTTTGCATATAATATTTATTGTGCCCTTGGAAATATAATATTTTATTTGACGCACTTTTGCGTATAATATTTATTGTGCCCTTGGAAATATAATATTTTATTTGACGCACTTGTGCGTTTTCTTAAATCACTTTTAAACACTGTATTTATAGTTGGTCCTTCATATATATTTTTATGCACTTCGTATATATGTATATATATAGAGAATTTTCTCTAATGATCCCTCAATATATTCAATACGATTCCTCAATTAAAAAGTTTGTACCGGAACCAAAATGTTACGGTCAAACTAATTCGTACCGGAACCAAAATGTTAAGTCCTGGCTTTCACCAGGACTAAATAAAAGTGTATAATTTGATTATGTTGAATATTTTTGTATGATTTTAAATATGAATTTGAATTAATTTGAAATAACTGAATTTATTATTAAATTATAATTATGAAAGATAAATATATGTATAATCTAGTGGTGAATTGAACTCCTGAATATTTAATTGAGTAAATCGTTTCTCACAAATTGAAATATATTGCAGGATATTTATTTAGAGTACTTGAATAGAGAATATATAAATTGAATATTCTTACCTTGATTGATTCAAGTAGATGAAGGCTGGATACAGACAAACAAAGAATAGATATAGGCACGATCAAAAATAAGACTCGAGACGAATATAAGAAACTTTTAAGATATTTATTGACACTTGTAAAAATAATTAAATATTGAATACAATAACTTTATTAGAATTTGAATTTGAATTTGAATTTGAATTTGAACTACAGGATTTACGACTTGGTACCAACGATGATCCTGGGGTAGTGCCCCCTCTCGTTAATTGCAGTTGGCTTTTATAAGATTTATCTTGACATGATTTCATTATAAAATAAGTGGATCTTGCTTGTTTTATGACTTAGTAATTTTGAAACAACGAATTTTGTTGCTTAATATCAACTTAAAGTTTTCTTTACTGCTTAGGTTAACACAT
The DNA here is from genome assembly GCA_017163975.1 of Anastatus disparis. NCBI lineage: Eukaryota > Metazoa > Arthropoda > Insecta > Hymenoptera > Eupelmidae > Anastatus > Anastatus disparis. Next base: position 720,584 of record JAFFSR010000033.1, on the reverse strand, counting down.
TCTTTTATTGTTCGATAACCGTTTAATTAGTTCATCAATGTCATATTAATGAAAAGATATTTTAAAAATTGTAAATTAAAAAGTAATATAAAAGATACGTTGTGACGTAACAAGGGTAGAATAACATACTCCATTAGCGCAGTAATTGGTGACTTGAGTGTATACTGACTGTTCGATTTGAAATGGAATCAGCCCTTTTATTATTTGATAAGATTAAGACACCTATAAGTTTTAAATGATACTGGATCCGAATTCAAGGCCCATTGGAGTGTCAAACGACGTAATTACAGAAAAATTCGTTTCAAACTGTGGTTTTTTGGAGAACAAAAATTTTCTGTCAGTGAATATTTAATTAATTTTTACGTAATTACGTCGTTTGACACTCCAACAGACCCCGGATTCGGATTCAGCAAAACGTGAAACTTGAAGGTGTTCTAATCGTATTGAATAATCAAAGGTATTCGCTATTTGACCTTCAAATGACCTTGATAAAGATCTTGTATACCCTATAGGGTCAAGCGGACATCGGATTTTGATTCAGTGACTCGAGTTATCTATAAGTATCTTTATTTTCTCACTAATCAACATTGATTTATGAGTGATTCGAGAAATAACTAATATTTCCTGATATGACCTTCCGATGACATTGTAAATTTTTTTTACCTCGAGTCCAATACTATATTCCTATGTAAAATTAAACGCTGAATTGATTTCTGATATAAAAAAATACGTATAATCACATTGGAATGAATTACAATCAATTTTCTAAAATTTCATATAAAATCTCTAGGTTTGAGCCGCCATATTGGATTCTTCAAAATCGCCACATTGCAAAAGAAAGTAGAGTGTAAGACGAAAATTTTGAGCCCATAGACGATTTTTTTGGTGGTCTACAATTTTGGACAGAGCCATTATCCGTTTGACGTGAATTGACCCATATATAAATGTATTATTGCCGAAAATAACCATTTTATATCGTTATATTATTTAAAAAAATTTTATTATTATTTATTTATTATATAACAATTAATTCATAGCATTTCTTATAATTTCTTTTATTTTTCAACTTTTAAAGTAAAAAGGCAGTAAATTAAATTAGTTAACATAAAAGCGATTCTCTTGTGAATATCTTTGGAAAAAGTTCATTAAAAATGAATTGAAATTCTGAAATGAATTTTAATTTTCAGTAATGGTTTTGACTGAGAAAGATAAATTGATCGTTAAAGAGCAGGGATTGTATTGTAAAATTTCTTTCATGTTAACTGATATTCATATACTATAATTTAATAATATTTCAAACCAGCACATCTCATTCAACATGCAATTAACTTCACTAAATCCAAGACCACAATATATTAAATCAGTACCAATTGATGGAGAATTTATACAATTCTTATTTTTCGGAAATTTGGAAAAGGGTCACCGGATTTGTGTGTATTATAATAATAAGGTAATTCATATATATGACAGTTTAAATCTTAACCCTTCCAGAACGGAATTATTATTTCATCATGAAAAGTTCTGATAACCATTTAGCGATGATAAGTGTTCATTTATTAAGCAATTTTTGCGATAAAAATTTTTTTTTTTTTTTTCAAGTTTTCTCAGTTTCTATCAAAGATATAATAACTGAGGCCCTCAGTTTGAGATCGGAAATAGTCCACTTCAATCTAATACACATATTTTTTTTACGAAATTTGAAGCCACTTTTGCACGATTTCAAAAAAACCAAAAAATGTCAATGTACATTGTAATGTACATTGGTTCTGAAAGGGTTAAATATCTACGAGATGAGCATAAGATTTATATAAACAGATTATTTCCAAACAAATCAGAATTGAGCATAGTATTCGAAACAGTACAATCACAAACAGATAATTATGATTGTGGCGTTTTTGCAATTGTTTTTGCTATTGCAATACTTTATAATTTAGGTCCATGTTTTGTAAGATATGATGTTTCTCAAATGCGATTACGTTTATCAAGAATTTTTAAAACGCAACGAAAGAGAATGTTTCCGGTTTTGCAAAATTATAATAATGCAAATATTAATTACGATAATCCACCGGACATGATAAGGAGTTTTTGTCATGAGCAACGTCTAAATCAAATACCATCAAATTTAGATTTCACCGAGCTTGAACTATTAGAAAAAAACTCACAAATGCATTTATTGCCAGAACAAAAAACGATCATGAAAATTTATCGTAAACATAAGAATTCGAATCGAGAAACAATTTTGATGGAAATCGACAATGACATTTCGGATGCAAATTTTTAAAAACCAGATAATGATATAATGGGAATCGATGATATCCACTCAAATTATAACGATAATGAAATTAGCAGAGTTAAGATTAAATTGAATGAAGAAAAAAAAGAATCAAAAGAAATAGATGAAAAAGAAGCTTTATTTGTAACAGGACTTGAGAGCATGACGAAGCTGCCCGCCTTCTAATAATATTTCCAATCCTAACTTATGAATAAAGGATGCGTTTAATCGAGTTTTTTTGCTACGAAGTGAAAATTTGTAAGATTAAACTCTAGTGCGGACAACTCAAGGAATCCACCAAAATATTATACATATAAAGTTATAATATAAACTTTCAATGTATCGTATTTTATGGTTAGGTTTATCGAGTTCGATATCTAATTTCCAATCCAAGCTCGAAAAAAAAAACAAGTCCAAATGATTTTTTATTTAAAAAAAATGATTGTATTAATATAGCTTTAGTGTGGAACAAGTCATTATATTTATTTAATTTATGAATTTAAAAAGATCGATAAAATAAAAAAAGCAAAATTTAATTGCTGCAGAAGCTTTACGTAAAAAAGAAGATTATATAAAAATTAACGAAAAAGAACCCAATAAATATAAAGAAAAATTAAAAAATACTAAGAGAACAAAAATTAAATCAAAGATAAAAGAGGGCACTGATAAAATGGAACAAATACGTACAAATAAAGCTACACGTAAGAAAAAAGCTTACATAAAAATGAAAGAAGAACAACTAAATAAATATAAAAAAATTTTAAATATTAAGATATAAAAAATAAAATCAATTGAAAATAGAGATACTAATTAATTAAAAAAATTGCATGAAAAAGAAAAATCACGCAAAAAAGAGACTTATAGAAAAGTTATTAGTGAACAATATAATGAATATGAGAGAATGGTACAAATTAAAAATAAAAAATTGGACACTGCAGATATTATTGAAAAACACAAGTAAAAATTGATTGTTACCAATTAAAAGAATCACGCACAAGGTGTAAACAAATAGAAATTGATGACAATAAATATGTTTATAATGATACTACAATAAATAAACCAATAGATGAAAAAAGCGAAAACATAAATATGATTCTTATCAACTAAAGATATTATTTATTAAGTGTAAGCGATTGCAAATTGAAGACAATAATTATAATGAAAATTACAATAATAATAATTATAATAACAATCATAATATTGTATTGAACAAAGTTATTGATAAAACAATGAAGGGCAAAGTAGGAAATAAATTTAAGCAATTAAATGAAAAAATATTAACTGAAAAAATTAATTCGGAACTGACTGGTCCTATAGCAAATATATATTTCGATGAAAATCTCATATCTGAAAATAACATTGGTTCCATGACAAATACATGTGTTTATTGTGATGCGAAACATTTTGCTTTCGGATATACTAAAAATAAAGATTTCTCATATTGTTGTCATAAAGGTGAAGTAGAAGCGTTACAAAATCGTCCTTACCCAGAATAATTAAAGTTTTTAGCAACTGAATTAACGGGAGAAATTATTGATTTTCGACGAAATGTTAGGTTGTCCAATAATGCTTTAGCATTGGAAAATTTTGGTGCCAATTTTGATATATTGTCGGGCATAGGACCACAAGTTATTAGAATATGTGGACAAATTTACCATAATGTATATGCGTTATATCCTAATAAAGATAAAGCACGTACATATGGACAATTATATATTTTAGATAATGAAATAACAATGATTTAACGGAATAAGTTCAATATAAATTTAACATTATTGAAACATTTAGATATCTTGATAAGAGACATTAACCCTTATGCTAAAGCCTACAAGATGACGCATGAAGAAGAAGAAGAAGAACTACAATGATGTGCAAAAATCTATTACCCTCCAAGAACTGTTACTATGTCTATTGTCCGCAACAATGATTTGGATAAGAATGGATATAATCTACTTACCTGTAATGAAGTTGCAATAGTATATGTTAGAGAAGACGATCTTCCTCCTATTGAACGTGGTATTGTCATTTACTCTAAGTATGATGAACCAATTAGTATACCGACAATTAGTAAACATATAGATCCTATGACATATCCGCTTATTTATCCTAATAGTGGTTTTGGATGGATGCCAAATATGAAAAGTAAATTCGGAAAATCTAATATTTCAAATTTGAAATTTCATAATTATAGATTTAGTGTTAGAACTGAATTTAATCCATTCCTTGATTTGGGAAAATTATCTCAACAGTTGATTGTTGATGCGTTTGAAAAAGTTGAAGCCTTCAGATTATGTTGCATGCGAAAGAACCAAAGCGTATTAAGAAGTGATTGTTACAAAGGTGTTATGGACTATTTACATAACAATAAAAAATTAGATTCTTCAAAAATTGGAAAAATGGTAATATTACCGTCAAACTTTACAGAAAATTCACGATTTTTAAAACAAAATTACTTTGACTCAATGACACTTGCAAATCATTGTGGTGAACCTGATCTTTTTGTAACTATAACCTGTAACCCACATTAAAAAGAAATAAGTGAAAACTTGGAAATTTATTGAAATGCAATAAATAGACCAGATATTATAACAAAAGTATTTTATCAAAAAGTAGAAGAATTCAAAAATTTAGTAATAAAAAAGGGAATATTAGAAAAATGTATTGCATATAGTTATGTAATTGAATTTCAAAAACGAAAATAACCGCATATGCATATGTTAGTAACATGTTACTCTTGGATAAAAATGATAAATTTGATATTCCCGAAAAAGTTGATAAAATAATAAGTGCAGAAATCCCAAATAGAGATATTTATCCAAAATTATATAGTATTGTTATACAATTTATGATACGCGGTCCCTGTGGTATGAAAAATATAAATTGTCCGTGTATGGATAAAAATACGAAACAATGTACTGAAAATTTTCCAAGAAAATTTAATAATACAACAACATTTAAATCCAATGGATATTTACTATACAAACGTAGAAATGATGGTGTCAAAATGATTCTCAAAAATAAATTTACAGAAAGAATTGCAGATAATGGATTTGTTGTTCCTTATAATCCTTATTATTATTGAAATTTAATGCTTAAATAAACGTAGAAGTTTGTTTCACTGTACACTGCATTAAATATTTATTCAAAAATACTGTTATGAAGGTCATAATTGTGCATACATTAAAATACATCAAGTAAGTGTGGATTTTTGATGAGAAAATAAAGACACTTTTCAAAATGACAATCGTGAAAATGTTGAATAGGAATATGACGAAACCCAACAATACATTAATACACGATATTTATGTTCGCCTCAAGCAATGCCTAGGTTATGAGAATATCCTTAACATGTTATTTCACACACTATAAAACGTCTGAGCGTTCATGAAGAAAATCAACAAAACGTATTTTTTAAAGAAGAAAAAGAAAAAATGATCATGCTGAAAAATGTGGGGGCAACATTAACAGCCTATTTTGAATTGAATAGAGATTTTGAAGCACGAAATTACTTGTATTTAGAAATACCAAATTTTTATACATTTGGTGAAAAACTGAAAAAGTGAAATAAAATAAAAAAAAAAAAAAAACCAATACTTACTAGGAGAGTGTCTGAGTTACGGGTCACAGATCTTGATGAAACTTTGGGATAAGTTTTTAGGTACCAAAATATGAGTAAAATATAGCAGTACGGTCTAACGCTTCGAGAAACTAAAGTTATGGAAGATTATAGTCTTATTTTCAGAAAAATATGAAAAAAGAACTTCTAATTGAAGTGAAAATAATTCTGTTTGGAAATATCTCTAATAAATGCACAATAACTAAAATAAAAGTAGAAAAAGCAAGCTTTAATTTGCGAGTTTCCGAATTGAAAAATAATAATTAGAACTACAGTAATGATTTTCTAAAGTTAAACAGCAAAAGAGAAGTAAAAGTCAGCATTCTTCAAATTTGGATGATTTGTAGTACTCTCTTAGTGATCAACTTCAAAAAAGCATAACTTTAGTCCTAATTATTATTTTTCAATTCGGAAACTCGCAAATTGAAGCTTGCTTTCTCTACTTTTATTTGAGTTATTCTACATTTATTAAAAATATTTCTGGACAGAATTATTTGCACTTCAATTAGTTCTTTTTTCATATTTTTCTGAAAATAAGACTACAATCTTTCATAACTTCAGTTTTTTGAAGCGTTAGACCGTACCGCTATGGCTTTACTCATATTTTGGTACCTAAAAACTTACCCCAAAATTTTATCAAGTTCTGTGACCCGCAACTCAGACACTCTCCTGGTTAGTAGAATGTACTTAGTAAGTCCAAAAGATAGAGAACGTTATTTCATTAGGTTATTACTATTACATGTTATAGGAGCCACATCTTTTGAAGCTTTGCGTACTGCTGATGATGTGATGTACGATTCGTTTTATGAGGCAGCTAAGGCAAAACAATTAATCAATGGAGATCAAGAATGGAATAGATGTTTGAAAGAAGTATCTTCAACATGATTCCTTTATATTCTTCATGAATTATTTGCTTCCATTTGCGTTTTCCATAATTCTATAAATTCACGAGATTCATATGATAAATATAAAGATAAGTTATACCATGCAATATACGAAAAAAATATAGGTGAAAATCTTGCATTGAATGTTATTAAAAATAATTTACAAGTCAATGGATTTTTTTTGTACGATTTTAATTTAGCTAACATAAGCACATTTATAGAAGAAGATAATAATCAAACAATTTTAAATCATAACAATAATATTCTTAATGAATTAGAAATGAAAATAAATTCTTTGAATGATAAACAAAAGCAAATATTCAACTCTACTATAAAAAGTTTAAACAACTAAAGTAAAGAAAAATATATTTTTATAGATGGACCAGGTGGAAGTGGAAAATTTATTTACTTAACGTTTAATAGTTTATTTTAAATATCATTCTATACATTATTTATGTGCAGCTTGGACAGCTATAGCAGCGAATTCATTAGTCGATGGAAAAACCATGCATACAACATTTAAACTTAGAGGCGTTAGGAGGCCGATAGATTAAATAAATTAATCAATAATGAAATTAATTTTGATGCTTTGTTTTAAAAAATAGTTTGACATACTTACAAAATCATGAGTGAGGCTAGAGAATTAATTTGTTCTCATTAGAAAAAATATTGTTTTTTACTGTACAAGTTGCGGACAATTATTGATTTCTAGTAATAACTACTAGTTTTTCCAAAAACCTACATTTTTCGATTAGAAAAAGATAGAGAGATACAACGTTCTCTCAAATATAACAGATCGTACAACTTGTAATGTTAGGCCTAATTCCGCAGAAAGCAAACAAAGGGAACACAAATAATTATTTGGGATAAAATATCGATGACTTTAAAATTTGCTTTTGAAGCAGTTGATCGTGTTTTTCAAGATTTAAGCGATGTGAACCAACCTTTCGGTGGCAAAACTGTAATTGCATCAGGAGATTTCAGGCAAACATTACTAATTGTACAACATGGAAGCCGTATGAATATTATTGAAAATTCAGTTAGATTTAGTTTATTATGGCAGAATTTAAAGCCCAAAATATAAAACCAAAGTAAATATAGGAATAAAAAAAATATTAGGTTCAACAAAATATTGAGACCAAAAAATATAATGATGAAAAAAATATTAAGCCCAAAAAATGTTTTAAAAAAATATTGAGCTCAAAAAAATATAGAGCCAAGTATATATGAGAATCAAAAAAATATTAGATTCAAAGAAATATTAGGCCCAAAAAAATATAGAGCTCAAGAAAATATAAGAATCGAAAATATAAAGCTCAAGTTAAATAAGAATCGAAAAGATAGTGGGATCAAAAAAATAAAAGAATCGGACAAATGTTGGGCCCAAAAAATATAGAGACCCAGAAAATATTATAATAGAAAAAATATTGCACTCAAAAAAATATGAGATTAAAAAAAATATAGACCCAAAAAAAAGTTAAAAAACAATAAGGCCCAGAGAAATAAATGGACCAAAAAAATTAGAGGCCCAAAGAAAATAGGACTCGAAAAAAAGTAGGTCCAAGGAAATATAAGGCCTAGAGAAATATAGGACCAACAAGAATATGGAAGCCAAGAAATAAAAGGCTGAAAAAATATGGCCCAAAGAAAGTAAGACCCAAAAATACGTAGAGCTTAAAAAATATAAGGGCCAGAAAAATATACAGCTAAATAAAATGTAGGAAACAAAAAAATTATAGAACCTATTAAAATATAAATTTCAAAAAAATATTGGGTCCAAAAAAATATAGAGCTAAAGCATATATAAGAATCGAAAAAATATTTGCCCAAAAAATAAAATTCTAAAACAATATGAGGCCCAAAGAAAATAGCACTCAAAAAAAAGTAGGTAAGTATAAGGCACAGAAAAATATAGAGCTAAATAAAATATGGTACCAAAAAAAATTATGAAACCCAAGAATATATTAATTTCGAAAAAATATCGGGCGCAAGAAAATATGAGGCCTAAACAAATATAAAGCCCGAAAAAATATAGAGACCAGAAAAATATTAGGCCCAAAAAAATATTGGGCCCAAAAAAATATAATGCCCAGAAAAATATAGAGCTAAATAAAATATAGAATCCACAAAAATTATAGAACCCAAGAAAATAAGAATTAAACAGAAATATTGGGCCCAAAAAAATATAGGGCCCAAAAAAATATAAAGCACAAAAAAGTAGAGATTAAAAAAATATTGGGCTCAAAAAATAGAGGGCGCAAGAAAATATAAGGCTCAAAAAAATATAGGGCGCAAGAAAATATGAGGCCCAAAAAAATATAGAGACCAAAAAAATATTGGGCCCAAAAAAATAGAGGGCACAAGAAAATATATGACCCAAAAAAATATGACTAAAAAAGATGCTTATGACTAATAAGGACTAATTATATAGGGCCCAATAAAAAATTGCTACTCTTATTACCAAAAGATTAGACACATTTAACAAATGCGAAGAACCGGAGAACTAGAGAAACGGAAGAAAAAGTGGTTTCACTTGTTACATCCCATGGAACTGCCCTTAAAAACTTACTAGAAAATTTAATCATTTTTATTTTTCTTTCTCAATAATATTAACTGTAAGATTCACATTAAAAATTTTATTTCAAAATTTAAGCCTTGTTTCAAAACAGTTCCATGCGATGTACCGAGTCAGCAACGATCAGCGTTTTTATTGCAAAACTTTACAAATTGTACACAAGTGTGAAGGAAAGAGAGAGAGAGGAAAGATTAAAATTCCATTGGCAAATAAGTTAATGAACTCTTTCGACGTTGATGGCTTCGAATACACGGCGAAATTTGATTGGGTTTCCCATCTCCTAATTTTTCGGACGCAAGTTATTAAAACCAATTCGAAGGACTCTCCGGCGCCTTTTGTCGAATAAGATAGCATCCGTATAAATCGGCTCTGCTGGTCCGCTGTTAAAACGAAAGCAGTATTAAAATATAAGTGAAAAATCAAACTTAAGATTTAAATTATCTTATTTTAAATAAAATATATATATGTGGATAGATTAGAAACCTAATCCACAAATATTAATAATTATAGTTATAATTGTGTGGATAAGTGAAATAGTTTTCTTGACACAAGAATTCTTAACTTAAGAGACAATCGCATCAGTGAGAGGAATACGAATTTCTATCTTTACCTGCGTTCGAGTGATTAAGGGAGGAAACTCAAACTATCTCGCCACGAACGTTCTTGCCGTGTAATTTAAGAAGTCCTGGTATAGTAAGCCACAGGATAACGAACAGTGCCAAAATTTCATCTCTGTCTCTCCTAAGTTGTAAGTCAATTATTTTAACAAATTTCTATTGTTTAACGATAATAAGGAATAAATAAATTTCCGAATCAAAGGAAAATAAAGGGGAAAATTCCTTTATCCTTTGATAACCTACTGTTCCTTATTCGAAGATAATTACTATCAAATAACATAGGGAGAGAAAGAAAGGAAAAATTATAAAATTTAATTATATAAATACATTTAAATAATTAAAAGAAACATATGAATAATACTATGAATTTAAAATATTTTATTTACGAAATTATTTATGTCTTCAAATAATATTAATAAAGAGTTATATCGATAGTTTTAAATTAAATTAGTTTTCGTAATATACAAAAAAATCTTATATTAAATTGTCAAGGAAATTCATATGAATAAGTAATAAATGAAATTTAAAAGATCATAAATGTAAGAGAAATGTTATATATATATATATATATATATATATATATATATATATATATATATATATATATATATATAGTGTGTGTGTGTTTATAAAAATAAAAGGAGAAATAATTTAAAATTATTTTGTTTTGATCTGAGTCTAAATTATTCTAAAAACCTTGATTAATAAATACATATATTATCACCTATCTAATCCATATTAAAAATTATCATAAATCATAATATGAAATAAATATCGTATACACATGTGTGCATGAATATATATATATATATATATATATATATATATATATATATATATATATATATATATATATATGTATATGGATATATATGTATGTATGTATATTATTGAATATTAAATAAGAGAACGAGTAGAGTGAACGATTATGTATGAACAGAGTGAGTAAATGCATAAGCGAACACTGCGAACGCATCAGAGAACGAAAGCCGCATACATGAGTAGGTGGGGAAAGCGAACAAGTGTGTAGGCGAACAGAGTGAATGAGAGTATACTAGCGAACAGAACGAACGCAATAGAGAAGACGAAGTGTGTAGTGAGTGAGTGGGGAGGACGAACGAGAAGAGAGGCGAACGGAGCGAACAAGCATATAGGCAAACGGAGCGAACGCATAAGAGCGAACAGAGTGTTTGTATGAGCGAGTGGGGAGGACGAACGAGAAGGAAGGCGAACGGTGCGAACAAGTGTTCGTTATTATTAATTCTGAGTTAACGTAAATTATATATATATATATATATATATATATATATATATATATATACACATATATATAATTATATATCAATTTATCTTTGTAAGGATATATATATATGTGTAGATGTATGTACGAATGTAGATATATGTACACGTGAATAAAGGATTATATTTTACAAATCTAATTTATTAGTGACAAGGTAAGTCCTGGGACGAATGCTGATTCTTAACAAAATTAAAAATAATTTTTGTTGTGAACTCAATTGTCCGAACCAAGTTCGGCCATAACAAATAGCATCCCTTGTGGGGAATCAGTAAACTTGTCACTTACTTATATAAATTTTATAAATGATAATTTACTTTGATTAATTAAAAATAAATAATACCTCATAAAATTAATACTTTATAAAACTATATATTTGCGACATATATAATTGTTATATAGTGAAGTAACAAGTTATATATAGTATAAAATTTCAATTTACACGTATACTAATTTAAAAGAAAAAAAAGAGATTTAACTACACTAAGGTAGTTAGATCCATAAACATTTAATTTAAATAATTGATTTAATACTAAAAGTAACTTAAACCTATAATATATCGAAAGAGAATAATTCTAATAATTGGACAAAATGGCTACTATACAAGAAATAATGCAAATAAAAGATGCTACGGAACGTAATAACGCATTAGCAGAATTCCAAGCACGAGAACAAGCAGATAGAAGCATCCAAATTTTAGAGCATCTGAATACTTCTCATGACGCACTGACCTCATTAGCTACCAATTTCACTATTCAGACAGCAACAGTTCATATTCCATATTTTGACGGTACGAATCCGCCGTTGAAGGACTTCATACAAGATATTGAAAACGGAAGACAATTAATTCTTCCTGCACAAGAGAGACTACTTCTAAGATCTATAATAGCTAAGTTGAAAGGTAAAGCTCGACATTCCATAATAGGACTAACCTTTAATACGATAAATGAATTAAAAGAACATTTGAAGAGTAGAATTGCCCGAAGCAGATCATACAGTTATTATATACAAACTCTAGCTAATGCTTGTATGGGTCAGAACGAGAACGTACGGGAATACCACGGTCGTCTAACCTATTTAGTAAATCTTGCTCAAGCCGCTGTTAGAGAAGATTTAGGAGAGGTTGAAAGAAGAATCGATCAAACTCCTCAGCTACAAGTATTAGCATTGGAAGCCTTTTTAAGAGGACTACCAGATGAATGGAGAACGGCTGTTATTATAGCCAACCCTCAAACATTAGATGAAGCCCTAAAAGTCGCTAAAAATCTCGAAAAATATACAACTTCTCCTCCGCAACTAAGTTATAGACCAAATTTACAACAAAATAAGACAGAATCTCATCCGCCCGTGAGTATCCTGAAGAACCCTCGACCACAAGCACCAACAGATACTATTTCTCCTAGTTCTTCAATACCACCTAACTTCTATAATTATGGCCCTCAACAATTTCCTATGTATCCTCCCTTCTATCCACCTATGTACCCCGACTATTATAACCCTTACGCTTATCACCCAATGAACCTTGGATTAACTCCGGAATAAACGTTAAATACCAAGCCATTCGAACCACCAAACTCTCAAGATTTTCATACACCTCAACCAAGACCTTATTACCCACCACGGAATGGTGACTCACGTGATAAGACGAATAACGGATCCAGACCGACTTCGCCTTTTAGATCCAATGCTAATACAAATAACGCTTCTTTAAACTACCAGGGTGTTCGCCGAATGGACGTACCGGCGAACAAGACCCAATTTACTCGTCCCGCTCAAATCAATATAATAAGAGTGGAAGAATCCAACGTTGTGCAAGGAGCAGAGGAAAGTGTCCCACAGTACGATAAAATGTCACTACCTTAAAGAATGAAGAAGGTATCTTCATACTAGACACAGCCGCTGATATCAATGCGGTGAAACGAAATGCTCTTAAGGGTGACACACTGATTAACATAGATGAAGCAATAACAGTAACTGGAATATCACCATTACCCTTAGATACTGTAGGAACTGTGAACATGGAAATTTTAGGTTCAACACACGTGTTTCATGTTTTACCGTCAACTTCACCATTTGATCACGAAGCAATTTTAGGGTCCTCATATTTTGAATATGAGGCAGCTAAGGTTGATTATGAGTTAAAAGCCCTGGTCATAAAAAGTAGACCAATTGACCCTATACCATTTTTGGATAGAAAAATCACACTTTATGATCAAGAGTGCGGATTAAATTTTAATGACGAAAAAAGGAATACCAAAATTGCAAGCAAAAAACCTCAGCCATCATCAGCTGAAAATAAGAAAAATCTGAAACCTAAAAGTGAGCCTGAAGAAGTAAACGCCCTTCAGGAATTACCGTTTCAATTTTCTGAAGACGAAGTGCCCAATAAATCCATCAAAAAAATTAATCACCAAGGTAAAAAGGTAGGCTGCAACATCATCCACCGACTACCACCACGTAGCAAGGTAGCACTTAAAATACCTACTACCAAACAATCAATTAATGGTGAAGCCTATTTACCTAGAGTTAATACGGCTCCTGGGGTATTCCTAGGAGAAGCCGCTGTGAATAACAAATCAAGAACGTGTTATGTAATGGCCATCAACACTCGAGAGGATGAAGTCGAGATTGAAATACCACCTCAAGACTTAGTACCTTTTGAATTCGATGGATCTAAGGAAATGTTCGATGACGAAGAAGAAGAATTCGACGTTGACCTCAAACGAGATCGAATAGAGTATATCATGAACAAAATGACACGTGACCATCACTCAAAAGAAGAAATAAACGAAATGAGAGAAATTATTAAGACATTTCCCCGTTTGTTTTATCTAGCAGGAGACATGCCGTCCCGCACAACTTATATACGACACCGAATAAACACAAAGGATGAAATACCAGTCTACACCAAACCCTATCGTTATCCACCAGCTCTACACGAGGAAGTACGTAAGCAAGTAAATAAACTTTTACAGGACGGCTCGATACAAAATTCAAATTCTCCATATAACTCATCATTATGGATAGTCCCAAAGAAACCAGATTCCCAAGGGAACAAACGTTATAGACTAGTAATTAATTATCGAAAATTAAACGAGAAGACCATTCCAGATGCATATCCACTCCCTAATATTAATGAAATATTAGAACAATTGGGCGGAGCAAAATACTTCTCAGTTTTCGATCCAGCTAACGGTTTTCACCAGGTCGAAGTTTGTCCGGAAGACCGAAAGAAGACGGCTTTTACTACTCCCTACGGCCATTACGAATTCACAGTTATGCCGTTCGGCCTTTCTAACGCACCTCCGCCCTTCCAAAGGCTCCTAGATCAAGTGATGCTGGGAATGCAAGGCACAGAAATTTTTGTTTACCTAGATGACATAATAGTTAATGCTAAAGACCTAAACGAACATAAACAAAAGATATTAAAGGTTTTCAATCGATTGTCAGACGCAGGATTAAGACTACAAATCGACAAATGCAAATTCCTAAAACCAGAAGTGGCTTATTTGGGTCACAAGATCGGCAGTTATGGAATAAAACCAGATCCAGGGAAGGTAAACGCAGTTAAGAATTTTCCCAAACCCAAATCTATCACTAATGTTCGACAATTCTTGGGTTTAGCTGGATATTACAGAAGATTTATTAAAGACTTTGCATTTCAGTCAAAAGCACTAAACACGTTGCTGAAGAAAGGAAATAAATTCGAATGGACAGAGGAGCAACAAAAAAGTTTTGACACACTTAAACGAGCTTTATGTAAAGCTCCTATCTTAATAAAAGCAGATTTCAACGAACCTTTTATCTTAACAGTAGACGCCTCAGATTATGCATTAGGCGCTATCCTTAGTCAGGGCAGTCCAGGACAAGACCGCCCTGTGGCCTATATGTCACGATCTCTTAATAAAAGTGAGAAAAATTATTCTACCACTGAGAAAGAATGTCTTGCAGTAATATCTGTAATACTGTATTTTAAACACTACCTTTACGGTCGACATTTCACTGTATATGGCGACCATGAACCCCTAACCTGGATAGAAAGCATAAAGGACCCTATGAGTAGACTTAATCGCTGGAGAGCCAGACTGAGAGGTTACGAATATACATTTATATATAAGCCAGGCCATCTAAACACCAATGCTGACGCACTTTCTAGAAACCCTGTGGATGTTAGAGTAAACGAGGATTCATCAGATAACGAATCCATAACTGATAAAGAATCAATCCCAGACCCTCTAAAGATTATGGCCTTTCCACTCAAGGCAGGAGAACCTAAACCAACTAAAGCATCACTGGCCAGACAGGCAGCAACAACCACCAAGGTAAACACTTCAGACCAAGGAAACCCAAAACCTACCCGAGGACGTAAGAAAGGAGGTAAAAATGCACCATTGTTACCACCTCCTGGATACACTAGTAATTAGGCCGATATAGACAAAAGCACTATAGGAAAAAGGGTTCGTTTTAGAAAACAGAATGAACCTATAATTAATGCACCGACATCCGCCTCAACAGATACAGAGGAATCTAACACTACTCCCAGCCTTAGACAAGAGAGCGAGAATACAGAGCTTGAATCTCGAGTCATATCAGAAGAAGAAATAATACCTATACCCTTGAAGGATCGATCAATTATGCCTTCCCTTTTAACCAAAGAGGCTGGACCTTCTGATACTGAAACAGAATCAGAAGTGGATCAAGGAAGTAAAACCTCGGAATTACCGTTACAGCAAGATAACGTGGATGAGCACAGACCGGCCGAACCCACGGCCTCAAATTATCTTCTTACGAAAACAGTAATATGGCAAAAACGTCTATCTATAGATTCGTCTTCCTCATCGGAAGATGAAATGCCTAACCCTCGCTTTCAATCTACTATAAGGAAATCTTTAGCGACTGAAGAAGAACAGGAAAGTTATAAAGATATAACGAAAGAATTAGAAGCAACCAAATTTATACTAGAAGAAACTAAACAATTTCTGGAAGAATTCGACGGTGGATCCTATTTATCCATAAATACTTACCTTCGTAATCCCGACGAAGAACCCGAGGGGGAAGGAGAAATGGAAATTGAACAATGTAGTGACTCTAGTGATGATGGCACAATAGATTGGGAAGGCGGACAAGGAAGAGTATTTCCTGAAACAAGAGAAACAAAATCTTTACCTAATTCACCAAGTAATAAAAACCAAAAGGAGGAGAAAGAGATAGACACAGCAGCCTGGGTGAAGGACCAAATAAGGGAAAATGCAACTCCATTCCCAGCATATAAGGAACCCGTAGCTCTGACACATAAGTCACCGATCCGAGGTCCAATAGGACGCTCCACTCCGTTCACCTCTCGATTCCACCAGCCATCAGAACTGTGTCATTTATCAACTATATACCAAAACGACGACGACGAAAGAAATGAAAGTACCAAAAATGCCAATCAACAAATAACTCCTGCGAGAAAATCGGAACCTCTTCCCAAACGTCTCGATACCAATACTCAACCCACCGAGATATGCAAAAATTCCAAGAGGAACACACCTTTAAAACTACAACCTAAGGAAATCAAAACACGTTCAACACCTTTTACAACGCATTTTAAGGTCTTGTCAGATTGGAATAAATTATCTACAATACAAGAGCCTAATCAAGAGGAATCAGGATTAGAAACCAATATGATAACTCCAGAAGTTTCTGTAACTACAGAACCTGTACCAAAACAACCCACGAGTAACAAACTTGATACCCAAGCAGAGAATTACTCAATTGAAATACCAGAGTCATTAACTGACGAAGAAGGAAACGATATTCATGCACCAGAAATCTACAACGAGGAAGAATCTAGCGAAATATTACAACCACATTTCAACAAAAACAGGAAATTGAGAGTCCTTACCACTAAAGAATGTTTGACATTTACGAAAGACAACCTAGTTCATTTTGTATCAGCAGACATGCAGATGGTAGCTGAAAACAATCAACTTTTATATGATATTCAGGCTATAAACAAGGATCATCTGGCGAATACACAACCCACCGTTGGAGAAACAATCGTTACTAAATTTCGGAAACGATACATATTCAGCTTAGTAGTCACAAAAAGTTATAAAGATAGAATAAAACCATCTAATATAAAAAAATGTTTCAAAGCATTAAGAGAATTCTTAGTAGAAAAGCAAGTGAAGTCTTTCAGAATAGCTAAAAGGGGCGAAATCACCGATAAACTCCCGCAGAACGAACTTCTCTTACTTCTAATAAAATACCTGCAACATTTAGATATTACAATGGAAGTATGTATGGGCATTTGTAAAGTTCCACCACCAGAAACAATAGAAGACATCTTAATTAAAAGTCATACCAGTTTATTTGGCAGTCATAGAGGCATGGGAAAAACTTTTCGAAGAATAAGAGAACGTTATTATTGGAAAGGGATGAAAAAGGAAATAGAAGATTTTGTGAGAAAATGTGACATTTGCCAAGAACAAAAACTAACTCGAATCCGAACCAGGGAGCCAATGATCATAACAGATACACCCTCAGAACCTTTTTACAAGATAGCCATAGACACAGTAGGACCATTACCTATTACTACTTCCGGTAACAAACACATATTAACAATTCAATGCGTCTTTACAAAATATTGCATAGCCGTCCCTATACCGAATCTGACAGCTATAACTATAGCTGATACTTTGGCTAGACACTTCATCGCCCAATTCGGAGTACCAAGAATAATATTGTCGGATAATCATAGGAGTTTTAAGAGCCAATTACTACAAGAATTGTCAAAGATTTTTGAGATCGAACTTAAAAATACCACAAGTTTCCACCCTGCTTCCAATGGCTCTTTAGAACGTAGTCATGCTATGCTTGCTGATTATCTACGTACACGAGGATCTGGCAAACAAGATTGGGATAAAATAATCCCTTTTGCCATGTTCGAATACAACACCTCAGTCCACTGATGAGTGGACATCCATCGGTTGCTATCCATTTGAGCTGATATTTGGAAGAATCGCACGAACTCCAAATGAAACACTCGACGAATTCAACATAGAAACCTACAATGATTATTTATGTGAACTTATTAGATGTTTAAGAGACCTACGAGAAACGGCTAGAGATGATCTCATACAATCAAAATATAAAAGTAAACAACAGTACGACAAAAAGGCACGTCCCCAAAACCTAGAAGTAGGAATGGAAGTGTTCGTTCTAAGAGAACCTCGAAAAGGGAAATTAGATAGATTTTATAATGGAAGATTCATAGTGAGAGAAATCTATAAATCTAATAATGTTCTCATCGAATCCACTAACGGAAAACGATTAATCAAACACATGGATAAAGTCAAAAGGGCTTACGGATAACTACAAAAAAAAAAAAAAAATATTGTAAAATCATATTAATTACGTTTGAAATTTTATATGTTGCAGGAAATAAAACAAGTTTAAGATAACAAATAAAATGGCTATAAGCTACTTGACCAACATCCTTATAGTATGGACCGCAGTCACGTCAGTAGTGTAATCTAAGGAACCAATCTATCGCATCACACCCTTACAGAAAAATCCAGGAATCTTCTATGAGGCTCAAGGCGAAATAAAACTCATACGCAGCCACTGCCGAATAACCATAATTTCGGACTTGCAAAACCTAAGGGATCCAATCCCTTGGAAAAGGAGCCAACTACAGAAAACTTACGACGACTGCTTAAAGGTATTCGAAAACAAATGCGACGAATATATTCCCATTACTTACTACCAGAAGAAACTTGACGACCTTTAATCACGATTTGACGAACTTACTAACATCCTTGTTCCCACCACCCCGACCCATGTAGGAAATAACTTATCTCCCACGCTAACAAAGAGAGGAGCACCTATAGAATTCATAGGATGGGCAAGCAAAAAACTGTTTGGTACCATGGACGCAGAAGACAGAGAACAAATCAATCAACAAATAAATACCCTATACCAGGATCAAGAATCACTTTCTAAATTGGCAGCAAACCAAACACACATAATTAGTTCTGACCTGAACCACATTCATCGAGCACTTAACAACTACAAAGAAGAACTTAACAAATTGCATAATGGAGTGTTAAACATACTCAACGCCGCTTCTACAGTACAATCAGTAGAAAATAAAAGCCTCGCAACTCAGTCCATGATAATTTGGTCAGCACAATTCACGCAATCATTAAACTCCCATTTAGACTCCCTTAAAACCCTACTTAATACCATCGAAAGCACCACACATGGACATCTACACCCCTTAATTTTGAGTCAGAACCAGTTTCGAACCTTTCTCACGGAAATAAACAAACAAAATAACGATCACACCTTTCCGCTCGATCATTCCAAAATAACCCTGGAAAAATTATTGGTACTTTCTCAAACGAACATCTTTCTAATTCAAGGAAGATTGAACATAGTTGTGGATTTTCCTCTAACAGATCATATAAAATTTCTAAATTATAAAATCCACACCTTACCAATTCCCAAGGAAATTTATAATAACTTTACAGGTTACGCAAGCATAAAACCAGAATACAGTAATTTAGTAGTTACCCCAGATTCACAAAAATATTTCCTTACTGAGTCCACTTATGTAAAAGATTGTTTGAGGAATAAACAGACTTATTTTTGTCTGCCAAAATACCCAATACTCTCTCCCTCAAGCCCGCATACTTGCGAATATTCACTATATTCACAACCAACCATACAAGCTCTAAAAACGTGTAACCTATTAATCACAACTGACCCTAAACCCTACTGGAAAAAGTTAGATTCGACAGACGAATGGCTTTACTCTACTTTGACGCCAATGCCCTTACATATCACATGTCAAGGAAACTCGGGTACAAACGTGCAATTACAAGAAACAGGACTATTCACGTTACACAACCAATGCACCGCCCATAATCAGGACATAACTCTCTATGGAATAAATACTATAAACGTAAACGACACTTACCTATACAACCCTAATATAGCATAAGACCTACCCCCACTATTATCCCTGCAACAACCCACAACCTTTTTTACCCTACCAGAAACTCTAAAAACCGTAACCACAGCACAATTAAAAAAATGGACACAGAACAATAATATTATCTCATTACAAGAAATTGAATCAAAATTCAGAGAAATAGCTAACAATCACCACGAACGCAATCGCAGTTACATATTTATTGCAGCTGGCTTTACCACTAATCTAATAATAGTGGCAATTACAATATTTTTGGTTTGGAAATGTCAAACCTCAAACTACTCGAAAAGAATTGACTATAGTGAAAACCCAAAACCGATATACCTGCAAGAATATAATAAAAAACAAGCCGAAACAAGATCTGACACTACCTACCTCACAGTTCAACCACTACAACAGGCCCTACTAATCATAGCACCCTCGTAATATCTACACTACCCAACCCTGACAATAATAACCATGAAGGCATAACCCATACTAATAGAAACTTTGAAAGATCACTATTAATCTGCTCTCTCGATGCAGAGCTACCTCTACAAAGTATAACCTACGCTTAAAGAAACCTCGAAGATTCAAACGGAATCAAAAAAAAAAAAAAAGGGGAAGGGGGAGAAAAAAGAAAATAACCATAAATAATAAAATAACCATAATAATATACTTTAAAACTTACCTAATTACCGGAATTCCGTCGACAGGACTGACAAAGGTGAGGTGAATCTTTCACACACGCTACATGTGCGTAAACCCCACATTACACCTTATTACCGAATCCGAATTAAAAATCTCCCTCGAGCATTCCGAACAGACTCCAACGAGGTCCACCGATGTTTTTTTATCCAAGGCAAGAGGATCAATTTCAGAGAGCCCCGAACGCCGCCCTTCCCGGAGTCGCCTCATCCTTAATCTAGCAGCCTCTCTTTTCTTATCCGCCTTATCATCATTTATTTCGGCTTTCCGTTTTCCTTGTTTCTTCACCACTTTATTTAATAAAGGCTTGTCCTTCACACTCACGCCCGCGTTAGAATCAACTAGTCCTTCAAGAACTTCTACCGTACTAGCCACCGGTAAATACATATAGGAAATGCTAGCAGACGGATGTGATGACAAGGGTGACGACACGGGAGATGAAGCCGGCGCATAAACAGGATTAACAGACGCTGCCGCACCCCCTTCTGGTTCATTATCAGCATCACCCACTTCACGATAACCTAGTTCCTCTTCTACAACTTTATCTGCACTCCCAACAATTCCAGAACACTGAACACCAATATTCACCGAAGTAATATTATCAACTTGAACCCCCCTATCAATTAAATCACCATAGTTTATATTACCACGTGTCACTGCACAATCCTCTACAACGTCTGTTTGCACCCCCATCTCACGGGTACCCTCAACGGTTTGCACGCCTATACTCCCCACAACACGTTCCACCTGCGTCCCTACATGAGCCACAGACACCGGCCTAGGCTGCCGCTCATGTAAGATACGAATAACTTCTAATAACCTAACTACAAAGTCTTCCCCGCCAGACATGATAACGGTACCTGTGATAAAATATTTTTTTTGAATATTGATTTAAACGTAAGCAACTTTATGTAATATTTAAGCGGATTAAATTAGGACCTTTGTTGAGGTAGTCGAATAAAAATTCATTAGTTTAGTTGAATATCTTATTAAATTTTCGGATTATAATATTTGTTTGATTAAATATATTAAATATTATAATCTAGTTAAACAAATTATAATTTTCGTAGTTAATCCACTAGATTTTTTTTTAATTTTCATTATATTAACGTAATAATTTTTTTACGAAACATTGAATTATCTCTCACTGTCAAAAATACTCTTACATTTAATACATACACTGAGAGAGGGATTTCATAGCTGTTAACTTAGTATATTAACTATTAAAGTATATATTGTAGATTTTGGATTAAATATACAAATATTAATAGTTAAATTATTATATTCTTTCTACGTATAGTTTATAGCGAATATATGAATTTATTAGCTTAAATATAATAGGATTATCGAAAGTATATAATGTGCATAAATAAATTATAATTATTTGAATCATACTTATAATATTAAAAATCATTCTTTTTTTCGAAGGATTATTTTATAAGATTTAATGTAGACATTAAAAACTAACGTTATATACGCATTACGCAAAAAAAAAAATTTAATATAAAAATTACTTATACCGATCTAACGTATTGATTAAGCTATGTGCAATTAAAATTTATCATAACACTAATAAACAATTTTTTTTTATAGAAAACCACCAAAATAATTGATGAAAATAATTTTCCCCAACAGCTTGAGTCCAGTAGAGTTTATTAATATTAATTACATTCTATT
Organism: Anastatus disparis; assembly: GCA_017163975.1. NCBI lineage: Eukaryota > Metazoa > Arthropoda > Insecta > Hymenoptera > Eupelmidae > Anastatus > Anastatus disparis. The sequence goes on along the minus strand of JAFFSR010000033.1, from coordinate 697,976 downwards.
AAATTTAATAAGTTTAGAAAAATTTTCATTCAAAGAAAATTATTTTTTTTTGTCGTTTCTTCGAATGTCTCTCAAATAAAAATTTGAAAAATAAGCTTCAATCAACCTTATCTCGGTTTTAATAATCTAATTCTAACAAGAAAAATGAATCATTCATTCAATAAATATGCAACTAAAAGATTTCCTTTCTTTCATATAACATCATATTTTTTTTATATATTACTGACATTCATACGTACCAATGTTCCCTTATTTTGCTGCACTATATATATCTAAAATCACTATCACCACTAAGTTATACACAAGAATATACACTTCAAAAATTCTTTTATATATATATCTTGAACGATTATCTCATATAAAAGAAAATTTTAGAAAAAGGCACACATTAAGTGGGCACACATTAATGGGTTCAACTAATTATAAGTAAAACTATTCACTGTATAACAACTTAACAATGTTCCTTCTCTTCCTCTTAATCTTCATACAGGGTACCTTCACTAGTTCTCCAAATAGTTCTACTATCAATTGCAATGTCCTATTTTCCTTCTCTAACATATATTTGCAACTATCCTATATATATATACCTACTAACCATTTAAGAAAAAAAATAAATAAACTTTTATATAAACTAAAAATGTACAAAGTGTAAAATATTATAATTTGCAAGTTATGTAATTACAAAATACATTAATAACCTTGTAAATATAACATTCACGATCAATAAAGCTTTTGGATATATATATATATATATATATATATATATATATATATATATATATATATATACGCTACTTCACAAGAGAACAAAGCAAACACCTCTTAGAACTACATCGGCAATCAACATATTTTTTCCCCCACGCGCCACTACTACGCCCGCGCGCAGTAACACTACTGGTCTATTTTACCACTGTTAAGAGAGCGCACAACGCTTGAATCAAATTACCGATGCGAATAAAGTATAATAACAATTATGAAATCATTTTCGTCAATATTTTTTTTTATATAAACTACGTGAAATTAAAATACTATGCCACCTGATTGGAAATGTTTTTTTTAAATAAGTACATTTTTATTTTTTTATGTCTTTTTTATATGACTTTATTTGGAATGTATCAAAAAAAAAAATGTAGACGAAAACGCATATATTTTTACTGTAGCCTTAACACCATGTTCATACACACACACCATTCCGCCACGGACACATGTATGTGGATAATATACTCTCCCCACGAAAAAAAAAAAAAAAATTTATTTCTACAATAATTATTACAAAAATCTTGATATTCTTGAAACAACTGAGTTTCAAAAATGTTTACAATTTCCACACCAATTCTATAAAAAGGTGAAATATTTATTTAACAAATAATAAAATTAGTTTAAGAATCTATGAAATTAATAGTTAATAATATTTAATATCGATTCAAAAACTATAAGAAATTTTTTTTATTTAAAAAAGAAGAATTATTTAAGTTACAGATCATAATACCACCATCAGCAAATTCCTTGCCTTATAACATTATAGCAAAACGCTTAGCTAGTAAGATTTACAAAATTATTATAACTATACTACGACCAAACACTTCAGTGCAACGCAAAACTTAACCACGATAACAATAACTTTTTTATACTAATTAATTTTCTTACGGCATAAACTATTATCAATAATAATTAATAATTAACAATTCCATTTTTCTATTAATTATCTCAATAATATTTTTTTTTGCTTTTATTCTACTAAACTTCACTCTAAATCAAAATTTTCATACTAGTTATTAGTGTTGTGTATTAAATCCAATAAATAAAATAAAAAGGTGGGAGAAAATGGAACCAAAAGGATTAATGCTACTCGCCCTTATCAACATTGTACAATATATAAATAAGAACTTTAAAAAACACAAGAAACAGCTAAAACAAACATACGAGGAGATAAAAAAGTTGGAACACCTGCCTGCGTACCAAAAATTAAACAACTGTTACCAACACGTAACAAAATATCTTTTCGAAAGGGCAAGTTGGGACCTTGCAACCCAAATTTTCCCATATGGATGTAATGATGAAGAATGCAACGCTCAATTTTTAAAGAAAATAAGGAACACCAAATGGACGAAAATAGCCAAGATAATAGAAGACCTGGATAAAAATTATAATGAGACAATAAAACCATACTTGTCACAATTAACTTGCAATGATAATCACGAAATTACGTATAGTTACAAACAAGTACAACACCCGACCATCAATTGGCGAGTAGAAGATCGCTGTACACGAACGTCTGTTAAGGAGTTATTAAAAACATTATCTCAACCCGACTGCTGGAATTTTGAACTCGACATTGAATCATACGAATCAGGCTAACATCCAATCCACAACAAGAACGAACGTAAAAGAAAATTTGGCCAAATCAACTTAAACAATTTGATTTAAGAAAATCAGATTTCCATACAAGTAACCAATTATGTCATATTCCGCATAATATATATATATATAATTAAATAAATAGTATCTTAAAAAAAAAAAAAAAAAAAAAAAAAAAAAAAAAAAAAAAATACAAAATTCAGGTTAGGAGTAAGTGTAAATCACGATCTCTTGTTACAAGCTATTTCTTTTACGTTTCGACAGAGTAGTCGTAACAATATTTTTTTTTTATTTTTAGCATAAAAATTAGTAAATTTTTTTATATATATATATATAGGTTTGAGATATTTAACATATATACATTTTCGCTCATCTTAATTCCTATTTCTTAGTTTAGAGTCCATTTCAAATGTTTAAATTGTACCAGGGCTAACGCTTATCTAATAATGAATTATAACCTATTAGAATATCTCACACTTCTTTGTACATCAGTTGTCTGACTCAGTCCATTCTGCGACTCTTACGCTGATTGTCGGGACGACAATCGACCTGAGGGGGAAGGTGTTACATCTCATGGAACTGCCCTTAAAAACTTACTAGAAAATTTAATCATTTTTATTTTTCTTTCTCAATAATATTAACTGTAAGATTCACATTAAAAATTTTATTTCAAAATTTAAGCCTTGTTTCAAAACAGTTCCATGCGATGTACCGAGTCAGCAATGTACGATCAGCGTTTTTATTGCAAAACTTTACAAATTGTACACAAGTGTAAAGGAAAGAGAGAGAGGAAAGATTAAAATTCCATTGGCAAATAAGTTAATGAACTCTTTCGACGTTGATGGCTTCGAATACACGGCGAAATTTGATTGGGTTTCCCATCTCCTAATTTCCCGGACGCAAGTTATTAAAACCAATTCAAAGGACTCTCCGGCGCCTTTTGTCGAATAAGATAACATCCGTATAAATCGGCTCTGCTGGTCCGCTGTTAAAAGGAAAGCAGTGTTAAAATATAAGTGAAAAATTAAACTTAAGATTTAAATTATCTTATTTTAAATAAAATATATATATGTGGATAGATTAGAAACCTAATCCACAAATATTAATAATTATAGTTATAATTGTGTGGATAAGTGAAATAGTTTTCTTGACACAAGAATTCTTAACTTAAGAGACAATCGCATCAGTGAGAGGAATACGAATTTCTATCTTTACCTGCGTTCGAGTGATTAAGGGAGGAAACTCAAACTATCTCGCCACGGACGTTCTTGCCGTGTAATTTAAGAAGTTCTGGTATAGTAAGCCACAGGATAACGAACAGTGCCAAAATTTCATCTCTGTCTCTCCTAAGTTGTGAGTCAATTATTTTAACAAATTTCTATTGTTTAACGATAATAAGGAATAAATAAATTTCCGAATCAAAGGAAAATAAAGGGGAAAATTCCTTTATCCTTTGATAATCTATTGTTCCTTATTCGAAGATAATTACTATCAAATAACATAGAGAGAGAAAGAAAGGAAAAATTATAAAATTTAATTATATAAATACATTTAAATAATTAAAAGAAACATATGAATAATACTATGAATTTAAAATATTTTATTCACGAAATTATTTATGTCTTCAAATAATATTAATAAAGAGTTATATCGATAGTTTTAAATTAAATTAGTTTTCGTAATATACAAAAAAATCTTATATTAAATTGTCAAGGAAATTTATATGAATAAGTAATAAATGAAATTTAAAAGATCATAAATTTAAGAGAAATGTTATATATATATATATGTTTATAAAAATAAAAGGGAGAAATAATTTAAAATTATTTTGTTTTGATCTGAGTCTAAATTATTCTAAAAACCTTGATTAATAAATACGTATATTATCACCTATCTAATCCATATTAAAAATTATCATAAATCATAATATAAAATAAATATCGTATACACATGTGTGCATGAATATATATATATATATATATATATATATATATATATATATATATGTATATGGATATATATGTATGTATGTATATTATTGAATATTTAATAAGAGAACGAGTAGAGTGAACGATTATGTATGAACAGAGTGAGTAAATGCATAAACGAACACTGCGAACGCATCAGAGAACGAACGCCGCATACATGAGTAGGCGGGGAAAGCGAACAAGTGTGTAGGCGAACAGAGTGAATGAGAGTATACTAGCGAACAGAGCGAACGCAATAGAGAAGACGAAGTGTGTAGTGAGTGAGTGGGGAGGACGAACGAGAAGAGAGGCGAACGGAGCGAACAAGCATATAGGCGAACGGAGCGAACGCATAAGAGCGAACAGAGTGTTTGTATGAGCGAGTGGGGAGGACGAACGAGAAGGAAGGCGAACGGTGCGAACAAGTGTTCGTTATTATTAATTCTAAGTTAACGTAAATTATATATACATATATAATTATATATCAATTTATCTTTGTAAGGATATATATATATATATATGTGTAGATGTATGTACGAATGTAGATATGTGTATACGTGAATAAAGGATTATATTTTACAAATCTAATTTATTAGTGACAAGGTAAGTCCTGGGACGAATGCTGATTCTTAACAAAATTAAAAATAATTTTTGTTGTGAACTCAATTGTCCGAACCAAGTTCGGCCATAACACACTTTAATATAATATAGGATATTTCTGTGCTGTATATTTTTGGCCCCATATTTTTTTCTAATTTATATTTTCATGGGTTCTATGATTTTTCTTGGGTGCTATATTTCATTTAGTTCTATATTTTTCAGAGCCTCTTACTTTTCGGGCCCTACTTTTTTTGAGTGCTGTTTTCTTTGGGTCTTATATTGTCTTGGGTTCTAATTTTTTTGGGCCAATTATTTTTTCAAATTTGATATATTCTCTGGCTTTATATTTTTTGGGCCAAATATTTTTTTGGGCCTTATATCATCTTGCGCCCTATATTTTTTTGGGGCTAATATTTTTTTGGTCTCTATATTTTTCGGAGCCTCATATTTTTTAGGCTCTACATTATGTTGAGTCTTATTTTTTTTGGGCCTCATTTTTATCGGCCTATATATATAGAGCCTAATCTTTATTCAATTCTTATATATTCCTGTGCTCCATATTTTTGGGCCTAATTTTTTTTTTAGTTTATATTTTCTTGGGTTCTATGATTTTTCTGGGTCCTATGTTTTATTGAGCTCTATATTTTTCTGGGCCTTATAATTTCGGGCCCTACTGCTTTTGAGTGCTATTTTCTTTGGGCCTTATATTGTCTTGGGTTCTAATTTTTTCGGGCCAAATATTTTAGATTCTTATATATTCTCTTGCTCTATATTTTTTTGGGTCTAATATTTTTTCCTAATTTATATTCTCTTGGGTTCCATATTTATTTGGGCCCAATATTTGTCTGATATTATTTTGATTCTTATACTTAGGCTCTATATTTTTTTTGACTTAATATTTTCTTGGGCTCTATATTTTTTGTGCCTAATATTTTTTTCTTATTTATATTCTCTTGGGTTCCATATTGATTTGGGCCCAATATCTGTGTGATATTTTTTTGATTCTTATATTTAGTTAGGCTCTATATTTTTTTGATTCGTATATTTTTTTGGGCTCTATATTTCTATGCTCCCAATATTTTTATGAATCTTATATTTTTTTAATTATTATATTTTCTTGGTCTCTATATTTTTAGTCCAATATTTTTTTAAGCCTTATATTTTATTGCGCCTAATATTTTGTGGTTTCTATACTTTTTTAGGCTCTATATTTTTTTTTACTCTATATTATCTTGGGCTCTATATTTGTTCAGGCTAAATATTATTTTGGGACCTATATTGTTTTAGTTTTTGTATTTTTTTGGGCTTTATATTTTTTTGAGCCTTATATTTTCTTGCGCCCTATATTTTTTGGGCCCAATATCTTTTTTATTCATATTTTCTTGGGTTCTATAATTTTTTTTGGTCCTATTTTTTTTTTAGCTCTATTTTTTTTGGGACCAATATTTTCCTAGTCCCGATATTTTTTTGATCTCTATATTCTTTTCGGCTCTATATTTTTTGGGCCTTATTTATTATTGTGCCCAATATTTTTTCGAACTTAATTTTTTTTTTGGTCTATATATTTCGGGCTTTATATTTTTGGGCCTTATATTTTTTTTCATTTTATATTTTCTTGGGCTCTATTTTTTTCTAGGCCCAATATTTTTCCAAAATTAATATTTTTTTAGGTTTTATAATTTTTTTTGTACTATATTTTATTTAGCTCTATTTCTCTGGGCCTTATATTTTTCAGGCCCTACATTTTTTTGAGTTCTATTTTCTTTGGGCCTCATATTTTTTTGGGCTCTATATTTTCTTAAGCCCAATATTTTTTCGATTCTTATGTATTCTTGGGCTCTATATTTTTTTGGGCTCAATAATTATTCAATTCTTATATATTTCTGTGCTCTATATTTTTGGGCCCAATATTTGTTTATATAATAAATTTATATTTTCTTGGGTTCTATGTTTTTTTTGGGTCCTATATTTCATTTAGCTCTATATTTTTCTGAGCCTTATACTTTTCGGATCCTAATTTTTTTTTGAGTGCTATTTTCTTTGGGCCTTATATTGTCTTGGGTTCAAATTTGTTTGGGCCAAATATTTTTTTGATTCTTATATATTCTTTGGCTCTACATTTTTTTGAGTCTTATTTTCTTTGGGCCACATTTTTTTCAGCCTTTTATTGCTCGGCTTGTCGTTTTAGACAATGACGAGCGTGAGACCATCGCCGGATGCGTTAGAGTAAAGTCATAACTAGTCTCTCTCTCATATTATATTATATTCTGTTTTATAATATATATTAATCCACTTCATATTAACCTTTAGCTGGCATGCCTCTCCAGCCGATTATAGCTGGCTTATGGGGTACTATAGTATCCCAGCGCGAAAAATTGTCGTAAAAACTAAAGTATTGGTTATCTCAACTCAAAAACATTCTGGAGGGATCTTCAGAGGTTACTCCAAAGGGTAGCATAATTTATAAGCGGAAAAATGAAACGGTTTCCAAATTTGATAAGAAAGAGCGTGGGGTACTATAGTCCCCCCCCCTGTTAGCTAAAGGTTAATTTTCTCTCTAATTATTTGCATCCTTACACTCCCCATAGGAGTGCGTATTAGTAAATCCCATGTAACATTTTTTGGTGGCCATGGTGTGGGATACGCAACGAGGATTTTAGCAAAAAAATTTTATTTTTTTTTCAGAAATAAACTTAACAAAAAAGAAGCGCGTCAGATAAAGTAGAGAATTTTTTTCGAGAGAGATAATTTGATTAATTGAATATATCGAGTAAATAGATTTTTTTTGGAAATTTTTTTTATTAAATATTCGTAGAAAATCGAGACGTAAGTTAACAGCGCAGAAGATCCGAGCGAGAGGAAGGAAGGAAGGATGTCCGAAAATTATAACCCAAGAAATAAGTGTGCTCCTTATCACGCTGCTCACTCTCTGCTGCAACAAGTAAGTACAAATTATATAAATCTTATTTATTTGTCCCACGAGGTAGTACAGAGTCACGTGAAAAGAAATCCAAATGCGTAGAAAACAAATAAAGTTAAAAAAATTAGAATTTTATTAATAAAAGTGATTAGTGCGCGAATAGGGTGTGCGTTAGGAAGTGAAAAGAGAAAGAAAAACGAGCGCGATCGTAACAGAGAAATAGAGCCGTTTTTTAAATATAAGAAAATAATAATATTCAAATATTGGAAGTTTTAATAAATCCTTAAAAAGAAAATTAAATTCAAACAAGTGAGTGCGTGCGAATAATAAAATTCAATATCCAGGTTATTTATTAAATTTTTTTTCTTTTCTTCAATTTTTAAGAAAAATCTAATTAATTTCAAAAGCATATTATCAGAAATTATTATAAATATATTCGCTTCATTGCGTAATCAAACAATAAATTTTGCAATAAAGAAAAGGAGTTAAATAGAGAAAGTTAAAGAATAATGTTTAGATTTTATTAATTTGATAATTGATTTTTAACGCTAACATTTTTACTGCAAGGTTAATTAATTATCAGCGCACATAAGAAAACGTAAACGTTTCGCGTTCTCACGCGTAGTTTAAAGGGTAAAAGTAAAATTTTAAGAAAAAGTTAAATTGTGAAATTTCGTTTAAAAATAAATAAATTGTCAAGCATGTCTCTTTATAATCTGTTTTCAAAAGAAGACGAAAAACGTAATAAAAATTCGTCAATGAGGCGTAGAGGACGTTCCTTGTCCTCTATTAGGGACTCACGTGGTGAAAAAGACCTATTTGGTCTCGGAAACGAGGAAACGTTATATCCAGCGTTGTCGCAGAACACGATATATATACCGGTATACGCTCCAAGAGCAAGAAATAAAAGAAAAATATGAGAGGGCCGCAGCGCAGGGGTTTAATTTACCACCGGGTCCACCGGATTTCACAAAGAAAATTTACGGGCCACAGCAAGGGGGCAATATGCAAGTCCCGATTAATGCGGTAGTGTGTGCAGAAATTGAAAACAAAAATGATGATAAAAGAAATTAAGGAAAAACGGGAACGAAAACAAAAAGTTCATATTCTAACAAGAATGTAGGAAATAATGCGAAACACGCATGGGAAAACCCAGGGTCGTATACTTATTCGGGACCGTACCAGCCGATGGTTGCAACAAAACCTTATAGCTTGCCAAATGCGACCTTGTTGCATCAAATGTCGTATAATGGCACTTCTCTAACAAATACAAATTTTTCACAAAATAGCCCGCAAACGTGGAATAACGTACCAGCGTAAACTAATTCAAATTTTAATTTTAACACACCAATGAATCCTAATTACGCAATAAACACGCAAAAAATAAATTCAGCGCTGGGCATGCAGCATATAAATTTTTAATTTATAATACGCCTTATTTATCGTTACATCAAGCGATCAGACAAATTCCAACCTTTGACGGCAGCGTAGATAAATTACCTTTATTCTGTTCAGTACTGCGAAGCATAGTAAATAATTCCGGGCCAGGCTGTCAAGTTATCATTATGTACGAGTTAGCGACAAAACTCACTGGAAAGGCAGCGGATATTTTCACAGCGTGCTTGATGCAATACGTATCGATAGAAGCTCTTACAGCAGACTTAGAGGCACAGTATAATAACGTAACAATATTAGAAGAGTTATCTACACAATTAAAAGTGATATCACAGCAACAAGGCGAGTCAGCAACAGATTTTGGCGCGCGTGCAGAAGCTCTATTGAATCGATTATTAACAATTTACGATACAATGCCGATATTGAATGTTTAAGACCGATTAGCAAGGAAGCAATCAATAGAAAGAGACGCCTTACAGTATTATTTGCTCAGATTATTTGTTAGATATGCAAGTGCGTTGCGAGAAACCTTAAACGTAAAGAAAAGCTATACAACTTGCAGCTGATTTTGAAAATAAACAAAAGACGCGACTTTTAGCACAGATGCAAACTTATTTATAAACGGCCTGCAACCCGTAAATTTGGTAGCAGAAAATACACAATCGTTATCATTATGGTCTCAACCGAATATTAATAACATGGTGCAAATGACACAAAATCAACATCAGTTATTAAATACAAATAAAATGTATGAAACACAAATAAAAGCAATGCATCCTACGCCTGAAAAAATAGAAACAGGTAAAAGTGCAGTTAAATGTAGCTATTGTGACAAAGAAGGCCATAAAGAAGGCGCATGCATTAAGAAGAAATATGATAAATTACGATGCGCTTATTGTGATAAGATGGGGGACGCGACGGTGGATTGTCAGATACTGAGAACTTATGCCGAAAACGGTATTATTCACGCACAAAATGGAAATAATTCACAAAATGTTAATAATAGTAAAAGAAAACAATCAAACGATAGCGAAAATTATACGAACGGTCCGCGAAACAATTATAATAGAAGTAATTTCAGTAATAATAATTACAATAGAAATTTCGATAGTAATAATTATGGCAGAAATAATTCCAGTAATAATTATAACAATGAAAATGCGAATAATAATTACAGAAATGGTTATAGTAGATTCAATAGTGGGTTCCATAGAAACAGAAACTATGACTCACGTAATAATGAATATAATTATAATGCTCAAGGACCGCCGCGTTATAATAATAATGCACGTAATGATAATAGAAATGATATGGGTTTTAATAGAACTCGCAGTAGAGATAACAGTCGTGAGAGATATCAGTATAACAAAAACGAGAATCAAACGCGCGACCCGGATAGAGAACGGGACTCAAACGCAAATGGAAATGGAAATATACAAAGTAATAGAATGAGCGAGCCTTTAAACTCGCAGGATGTCCGCTGCAATCCTCGGGCGCTGGGCAGAAATTAATTAATAATAATCAGAAGATATTAAATAATAGTAATAATAAGCATGTAAAAATTAGGCGCACAATAAACATAAAACTCGCGTGCGCAGGGCGTAATCCGCCTATTGTTAAACTGGAAAATCGGAATTTAAAATAAAATAGTGCAAGATTTTATGTTAACTCAGGAGCAGATATTTCAGTAATAAAGGCCAAATGTATAAATGAAAATACAAGTATAGATAGGCAGCATATTTTAGAGATTACAGGCGTCGTACCAGGGAAAATGTATACATTAGGAAGAGCAGACATGACTCTTCAAGGACTAAAATGTGAGGTCTATACCGTCATAGATAGCTTTCCTGTAAAAACAGATGGGCTATAAGATTGGGAAACTATTAGTGAGCACAACGGACATATAAATACCGTACATAAGTGCATTGATTTTATAAAATTATCGATTCCCTTTGAGCGGGTGGAAACAGTAGAAATTCCCGCAGAATGAGACGCGTTATTGCTGCGAAAGTTATTAATAATGATGTAGAAGTAGGCTGGGTGCCACTTCAAAATTTAGGGCCAGGAATATTATTTGGAAATTTTATTACAAAAAATAAAAATGGTAGAGCATATCCAGTATGTATAAATACGAATCATAAAGATATTGAAATTCCGACTCCAGAGGTAGAAATTTTTCTATGCGAAGTTATTAAAAGAGATAATGATTTTTATGCCTGTGTGGACGGAAACCGCGAAGGAAACAAAGTTTCTGATTGCAAAAAGATTAGACGCGCAATGTCGGAGTACGCACAAGAAAATTCTGGAAAAAGTGCTGATGCTAAAAAAAATATGTAGACAGATGCATGGCAAATAAAAATCCAAGTGAAATAAAAGAAAGAGTTGATAAAGTAATGGAAGTGTTAGACTTGGAAAAATTAAATGAAGAAGAAAAAGAGCATGTTCGAAGCTTAATATCCGAGAATCCCTTTGTCTTCGGGTTAAAAAATGAATTATTGCCAGCAACAAATATTTTAACACACAGAATAAAAACGACACACGAGGAGCCAGTTTTTGTGAAACCGTACCGTTACCCGATAGCATTAAAAAATATTATGCAGCAAGAAATAGAGAAGTTACTGGAAAAAGATATTATAGAACCATCTATGTCGAGTTATAGTAGCCCAGCATGGATAGTTAACAAGAAACTTGACCCTCAGGGCAAGAACCGCTGGCGTTTGGTGACAGATTTTCGCCAACTAAATGAAATCACTGTGGGAAGCTCCTATCCACTGCCATTAACTTGTGAAATCTTAGAAAATTTAGCGTCAGCGAATTATATCACTACCATAGACCTTAAGGACGGCTATTATCAGGTAAAAATTGATTCAAAAAACGCGCATGAAACGGCGTTTTCAGGGCCATCGAGTACATATCAATACAAACGTATGGCTATGGGTTTATGTGAAGCACCTATGATCTTTAGTAGGGCCTTGACTTTAGCTTTGCAGGGTTTGCAAGGTTCTGAGCTTGTAATTTACTTAGATGACGTGATTATACACGCCGAAAATTTAGAATAACACGCTGTTCGTTTTAAAAGATTTTGAAAACGCATTGAAAAAGCTAATTTGACTATTGAACCAAACAAATGTCAATTTTTAAGACGTGAGGCTCAAGTTTTAGGACATATAGTAGGAAAAGGGCAGATTAAAACAGACCCTAAAAAGATAGAAGCAATTCGTGATTATCCTATACCTAGAAATAAAAAGAAAGTTAAACAATTTTTAGGCTTCGTTGGTTATTATCGTCGATTTATAAAAGATTTTGCAAGCATAGCAAGGCCATTACATAAAATAAGTGCAAAAAAAGAGAAATTTATGTGGTTAAAAGAACATCAAATAGCATTTGACACGTTACGTAAGAAGCTATGCGAAGAGCCTGTGTTGGCTGCGCCTAAGCTGGACGAGCCATTGATAGTAACAACAGATGTGTCTGATTATGCGATAGGCACAATATCGTTAAAGCATTTTCATACAAGCACAAAGCCGGATTTAAGATTTAATCGATTAAAAGCAGCTTTACGAGAATATACGTTTAATGTAATGTATAGACCAGGAAGGAAAAATAATGCACCTGATGCATTGTCTAGAAATCCGGTAATTGCAGACGGCGAAGAAAATCCTGAATTGCCACGTACAGAGATGTATCAATTGGCAGATAAGCAAGAAAAGCAAGATCCAAGCACTAAGTAGGTGTGGACCGCCAGCTAGAATTTTTATCACACGCGCAGTGCATAAGAAGGTGAAAATAAAACAAAACAAATGGATTCAAATTCAGAAGATTCGGAAAATCTTCATTCAAAATACAAGTGAGGAAGCGGAAAGCGAGAGTAATGCTAATTCAGAGGAAAATTGGAATTACGGAAAAAGAAAGAAAGACCCTTGGAAAAGATCAGCGTATAAAAGAAAGAGACGGAACAAAAAAATTATAAAAACGCGTAAAACTCAAGCAGATAGGAAGAAAAAATTAATTCAGGCTAAAAATATAATAAGTCAAGCCCAAAATGACGGTAACCTCGCTTATATGCGAAAAAGTACAAACATGCAAGAAGGAATTCTCGCAGCGAGTACACCAGTAGATAAGACACATGCAGTATCATCAAGAAAATAAAAGAATACGTATGAACCAGCGAGCGAAATATAAAAAAATAAAAGTGTATTGAAAAATAATAGAAACAGCTGTAATGTAGAATCACTAATAGAGACAATAAATGTAAAATCGAAAGCATCTCAACACAATGGCATCAAAATAGAAAAAGAGAAGGAGACACAGGATAATTCACAACACACTTCGCAAAGTAAAGGAAGTAGCCGAGGAAGTATATTAGATCTGATTCCAGAAATGATAACAAAAATGCGTGCTCGATTTTTAGTCGATGTATAAGAACAGGAAATAAATGGTAGGAAAGGTGTACGGATGAATATATGGGAAGAAACACCAGGAGAAGTAGCAGAAGCACTGAGAAGCAATGTACCTTAAGAAATAATAAATCAAACAGATATTAATGAGAAAAATTTCGACCTCAAATGCCAAGAAAATACTACCAATTAGTACCAAGCATAAGCCCAGAAAAAGAGAAAGAGGGAAAATCATTAAGAATAAGTTCTAAAGTCGAAATTATTGACAGTGAAACAGACAAAGACTTATATTTTGAGGACGAGTTTGAGGTACAAGATACAAGTAAAAATCAAGAGAAAGAAATTATAAGTGAAAGTGAAAGCGAGAGAGATAAGCATGACGTCAGTGAATCTGAGTCACAAGACGAAAGCATGGAGCAGTAAAAGAATGAGAGTGACGTAGAGCTAGGAAAAAATGATTTAAATGAGACAGAGTCGCAAGACCTTGAAGAAGAAAAAGCTGACGAAGAAAATGAGCGTATGAATATAATAGAAACAGTACAAAACAACGACGAAAATGGACCAATAAGTTGGAGTAATTCTTTTAATGATGGTGCAGGTGTATTCGAAGTATAAGATGCAAGTTATGAATGCACACAATACTGGTTAGATTTGATAAGGGATGACAATATACCGAAAGACGGTAATTGCTTTTTTCACTCAGTAATAAAAGTATGTAACTTAGGAATGTCCGCAAACGAATTAAGAGACATATTATTAGATGCAATATCATTAGGTGCATGCGGAGACCAGCAAACAGCAAAGGCTATCTTAACATCACCTAAAAGACATGCTGATGTACATTGCGTATTTATATTTTCTTGCGAATTTAATCAAAACGTCTGCGTGCATTTTATGACAGATTATGATGGAACGCTATATTGTCATTTCAAGGCAAACAGTTCGAATAATTCTATTTATTTACATTTAAAAGGAAGGCATTTTACGTCGTATCTTTACACGAGGAAAAATAATGTAGTAAAAAGACATCAAAATAATAAAGAAAACGAGGGAAGTACAGCGTCGAGCGAAAACGACAAAGAACAACGGGATAATAATATCAACGAGCCAGGTACTTCTATTACACCTACGACAGACGTACTGGCGCAAGGAGAAAAGAGTCAATCACATAAGATAAGTGATTTGCTCGAGCGTTGCCTTGTAAAGAATGCAAGGCCGCCGCGCGAGAAACCACCTTGGGCTCCGGTAGATAACGAAGTACTACAACCATTTAGTAAATTAAAAATATTAAGAGATCACCCATTTAAATATAAAGAAAATTTAATATATACAATGTCAACAGATTTTTACTTAAATACAGAAATAATTGAAGCGCTAATAGAGCGGCAATATATAGGGATATCTCTGGAACTTTTTAATTTTGAGAAATTGTCTTCACAACAATTCAAAAGTTTAATTTTTAGTGTTAGTGCAATTTTTACCTAAAAATTACACTAACATTAAAAATAGTCTAACAGCTTCCTAAATAGGGGCACATGTACCAGGGTAGGCTTAAACTGTTCTTTTTACCATATTCATTATGCTCGAAAAATTTGAGAATGATCGAAAGTACGTTACTTTTTTTATAGCTCAAGAAACACATGTAGAAAAATATGAAAAAAGTATCATTTTTGACGTATAAAATTATGTACCGTAAACAACGATTGTTCAATCGATACCAAAATTTAATTACATATTCTACTTACAGAAACGAGTAATTTAAGCCCTTATTGAAGTGTGTGCCACTCCAGAAACTTGTATTATAGACTTTTGAATTGTTGTGAAGACAATTTCTCAAAATTAAAAAGTTCCAGAGATATCCCTATATAAATCTGGAAGAAATATCAAGCATAAAATTTGCAGTCGGTGAGGTATAGGTATCTAATTACAAAGATAATTTGATATTTTGTAGATTTGTTAAAGTACATATAGATGATAAAGTATTAAAAGCAGATATTAAAAAATGTATTAAAAATTTGAAAAGGATAATTTTGCAATATGAAATTCCTTACGTTAGCGTGGTGAGAGATTTAGCAATGCTCTCAATTACGGACTGGACGTATTTTATAGAAAGTTTTAACGAAATATTTGCAAATATACCCTTGATGGCAGTATTTTATCAAAACAATATTCCAGTACCACGGGTAGAAGATAGATATAGACTACTCAAAGAATATTATGAAGCAGCTATAGGTGGGCACAGAGGAATAAATAAGACATACAAGAAAATAGCAGCTAACTATTATTGGAGAAATATAAGACCAGACATTAGACAATTCGTCTTAGACTGCGAAAATTGCCAGACAAAAAAGTTAGTACGCGTCAAAACGCGATTGCCCATGTTTATAACGGATACACCGTCAAAAGCTTTTCAAAAATTATCAATAGACTTCTATGGGCCCTTATCACCCACAAAAGAAGGGTACTGATATGTTCTTACAGTACAAGATTGGTTAACAAAGTATTGTATTTCAATACCAAAAGTACACGCGGACGCAGAAGAAGTAGCGCACGCTCTTACAAGAAAAGTAATAGCATATTTCGGGCCGCCATCTGATATAATCACAGACCAAGGCAGGCACTTTATAAATAAATTACTCGAAGAATTTGCAGAAATATTCAGAATAAATAAATACTGTACAACTGCGTATCACCCCCTAAGTCAGGGAGGAATTGAACGCATGCATCATACCATAACAGAAAATTTAAAAACTTACATGGAAGAAAAATCAGACTGGGCTGAGTGGCTAGATTTATGCCAATTAGCATATAATTGTACAGTACATGAAGCAACAAGTTACACACCATACGAACTTGTTTTTGGCTATAAAGCACGAACACAGTCAAGCTTCCCATCGAAGGAAAATCTGCAAACATACGATGAGTATTTAAAAGAGACGGTAGACAATCTTTCTCAGTTGCAAACATTGGCAGCAATGAATTTAGTACAAGCAAAGTACAGATAAAAATATTATTATGATAGAAAATTAAATACGAAACATTTCCGAGAAGGTGAAAGCGTCTACTTGTTAAAACAACCGTAAAAAGGAAGATATGACGCGCAATATGAGGTACCGTACGAAATTATTGAAGTAAATAACGTGAAGCATAACGTGTCAATAAAGAACGTGGATAAAATAAAAACGGTTCATGTAGATAAAATAAAACACGCAACTACAATAAAAGCATCTCCTCCTTTCACAGATAAATCAAGTAATTAATTTTTCAAATATTGAATATAGCAAAAACTTTTTCTTTTTCCGCGGCCTTCGAACGAGGAAAAAAAAATGACATATGGTTACTGCTTATTGGAAAAAATAAATAGGAAAGTGATAAAAATAAAAAAAATTGTAATAAAATTGAAATGATAAATGAAAAATAATGAAATATCCTTGAAGGCGTGACATTTAAATAGAGTATTATGTTAGAAGGTACAAAAATAAAGTGAACACCTAGTGAATAAATTGGAAAAAATAATAAATAAAAGTAAATATCAGTGAATAAGTATTCAAATGTATAGGAAAGCGTCAGGCAGGATAGCGCTGCGAAAACTTTTAACTAACCGAAATTAATTAATCAATTAGGAGAAATTGTAACAAATACATAATTAATTAGTAAGAGAGAAAATCAAGTTACGCAACTCAAATATTAAGAATCAGTATAAGATTAATTACAAATCTTGCCTAAAGTTCCTTATGAATATTGCTTTACTCCTTACAGAAATAAAAGTCCAACAAATAAACAATAAAGTAAGTAAAAGTAATTAAACATGCGAGTTGGAAAAAAAAAAGAAGAAAAAATGGATTGCACAAAAAAAAAATAATGACGAGAAGATAATCTTCTCTAAATTTTATATAAAAATTTATGATAATCAATGAATTAATCGAATAAAACATGCAAAAGAAAATTGAAAAAATTAAGAGTGCAAAGAAGAAAAAGCCGTTTAATACAGTAAACTGGCATATGCATAAAATATCAAATTTCTTGGAAAAAAAGAAATCAAATAAAAATAATTGTGAACTATTAAGAACTCGTCAAATGGACTAATATCTTAAAAAAAAAATAAAATATTTACCTTACACAACTAAATTTATTCCAAAAATTCATAGGAATCAAACGCAAGACTTTTTTATTGAAGAGTTCATGAGAAAAAGCAGAAAAAGAACGAATCGAAATTTAATAATAAAAATTTGAGTTGAGTAACAACGCTCATAAAACTAAAAATACTAATAGTAAAGAAAAGTATTATTAACAATGAAATTTCAGAAATAAAGGCGAATTGTAAGCCGACCGCGTTTGAAACCGTGGCTATATTCTGATTGACGCAGCGCTTCCTTAAGAATAAATGTATATAACAAAAAAATGAGATAAAAAGATAATAATCGTCAAAAAAAAAAAAATAAACACATAGATTTAGTGAATAAATTTTGTAACACGCAGCTTCGAAGATACACAGTAGAATATTAATCAGTAATTAGTTTAATAACAGGAATTTTTTTATAAGGAAGGAGGAAAACGAAAATAAATATAAACAAATATGGCTGATTCCATTCAAATTCATGCAGGCCGCCACTGATCGAATTTTTTTTTTCTTCTAAGTAATAAAAATACCTTCTTTTATGTATATAAAGATAAAATTTACCTCGTAGAACGCTCAAAATTTTTTTTTTTTTACTACAGCAATTTTAGTGTTGGATGTTAAAACGAAAATTCAAAAATTGAAAATGAACCTCTACTTTTAAATGACTATAGCTCCGTCAATTTTTAACCTTTTTGGGCGTTCTTTTAACGAAAGTGTGCGGAATCCTGTCTCTTTTTAAATGCAATCTCGATTTTTGTAATACAATTTGATCTCACTGAGTTATTTACGAAAAACCGAAAGAAGCAATTTTTTTCAGAAACGATTTTCTCAAAACTATATATTTTTTTTTTGAAATTTTTATCTGATTTTATACATAAAAAATACTAACTTTTAGGGTAGGTGAGAATATGCGATTTTGCCTTATTTTTTTTAACAGCTTTTTAAACGTTTTTTTTATATTTTTGATTTAAAACATTGATACCATGGCGCATCGTACTATTTTTCCAACTTTACGTGTTCTTACAACTATTTTTATGCTTTTATTTATTAATATATCAAAAATATCAACAATAATCTTTAAAATAAACCCCGGATCGAATATTTATATCAATTAGAACCAAAGTTATGACAATTTAAAGTTTAAAAAAAAATGCTGAAACTTTAAATAAATATGATATTTACATTGAGGAAACGCAATTTTCGTTAAAGATTAAAATCTGAAGATATAAATTTTTTAATTAAAAAAAAAAGTTATTTTGATGAAAGAATACATAACCATTTATCCTCTTTTTATGGTACATTATTTTAATGAAAATTTTTTTTGTTGAAGAATATAATTTTTTCATCAGTTTGAATTTAGCGCATAGAATTTGAATTTATTTTGTAGGGAGTTGACGCATGTCACTACTAGGTGGTGATGATTCGTTCTTTGCATTCTTATTAACGACTTGACGCGTTTAAAAATATAAGAAAAGGAAGAAAAAATAAAGATGTTTAAGATAAATTATTTTTTCGATCTGTCATTGAACAGAATATCAATAATGGCATCACTGATTATTAAAATGAAGTGCAAGGATATAAAAGAAAGGCACAAAAAAGTTGTTTATGATTGCTCCAAAAGTCCGCTTAGAGAATTAGGTGATCTAACGGAGTCTTTGAAGCGCTTGTATCCAAATACTTCTGTCTCTAGAGAAGATGAAGTATGCCCTTCGTAATACAAAATATTATTAGGAGAAGTGAGAAATGCGCCTATTTCATCGACTTCAAGCAGTCAACAATCTTCGGAAGATTTTATTCATAGTGAGGCTGTGGTAGAACAGCTCAACGAGACTTCAAGTAATTTGAAATTAAACATTTCACCAATTTAAATGCCTCAAAGTATCAATATCAAGATGCGAGAATCTTATGCTCTCCAAAGAAGAAAACAAATGAACGATGCATTTGATTCACAAATAGCAAGTAAAATGATGAAAGTCTACGATATAACGGATTTGCCCGCATTGAATGAAAATAATGAATGTGAAACAAATGATAAATGGCTTGAGAATATTAAAATTGCATAAGATAATTGTTCAAATTTTCTTGAGAAAGTGCGATTGTTGAGTATTATACCAAGTGATATTTCCAAAGATTATTTATTATCAGTTTTACCAAATGTAACTGTTTATATGATTGATCAAGCACGATCATTGGTAAATAATAAAAAAATTTACAAGCAGTCTGCGAACTATTGTGGCCATTCTTTCGATAGTGAAATTGTAATGAAAGTAAAGGATTATTATCGGAGCGATGATTTTAATTGTTCTCGTCAAAGTGTAAATAAGAGCGACACAGTATCTATCAAAGAAAATGGTATAAAAACTAAAAAAGTGAAACGCTTTCTTACGCGAAGTATAAAAGAAATATATCAATTATTTAAAGACGAAAATCCTGAAATGAAAACAAAAATTGGTAAATCAACATTCTACGCTTTAAGACCGAAGTGGGTTATACCACATCCACCCACCGATTCGTGTCTTTGCGTTTACTGCGAGAATCTTAAACTTATGTTAGATGCTTTGAATAATTATAAGAAAGAGAATAAACAAGACATTGCAGATTTGGAATTGAAAATATGTTCTTTACTTTTTTGTTCAAAAGATGATATGAAATGTGTACTAAGAGAATATAAAGAATGTCCCATTGGAGATTCTATTGATTTACAAGTAATTTCTTTGACAGAAAAAGATTTATATGAAGAAATAATTTATGGTGTTTGGGAAGAATCAAATTTACTGAATAAAACTAGCACAATTGAAAATTTCTTAATAGAGTTAAGAGAGCGCGCTCTGACTGTAACAGCTCATAAATTGGTCAAAGAAATTCGACGTATAGCAATTAAAGAGGTTAAACATTTAGCGAAAAATAATGACTTGCAATTAGTTATTCATGTCGATTTTGCAGAAAATTGGACAGTTCTGCTTCAAAATGGAATTCAAAGCTATCATTGGAGTAAAAACCAGATATCAATATTTACGTCAGTATGCTATTTTGGAAATGATAAAACAGTCAATTATGTCACCGTCTCTGACGATATTAAACATGATTCGTCTCATGCCCTAATGGCTATAAATTTAATTATCGATAACTTAAAACAAAAACATATTGCGCAAGATCTTGATGAAATCATAACCATTTCCGATGGAGCTGCCAGTCATTTTGAAAATAGATATCAATTCTATGAGCTTCGAAACTCAAAAGTAAACAGAAAATGGCTTTTTCTGCAACAGGTCATGGTAAAGGCGGTTGTGACGGTATTGGTGGTTTAGTTAAATATTATGCTACCACGTATAATCTGTCCAAGAAGAGTACAGATTTTATTAGAAACACTGAAAATTTCGCCACTCACGTATCAAAATATACTCCGTCGATTAACATTCTTGTTATCCGCAAGGATGAGCAAGAAGTATTTCGACGGACAAAAAAAATGGAATGATTAGGAAATGCAAAAGAAATTAAATGTATTTAAAAGATTCACTGTTGGAAAAGTGAACAAAACCAAATCTACACTGCCAAAACTTCGAGACATGAGTGGCAAGAAGTAAATTAAAAGGTTTTATTCAAATTCGGAATTTTTGATTCACATTAGTTCTTAATTCATTAGTGTTCTTTCTTAATTGTATCGCATATTATTTGTTCATTGAAAATGACCAAATAATATATTTTAGTATTTAAAAAACTCACCTTTTCAAAATTCAAATTCAAAATTCAAAATTCAAAATTCAAAATTCAAATTCAAAATTAAAAATTCAAAGTAAATATATTTATTTAAAGTTTCAGCATTTTTTTATAAACTTTAAATCGTCATAACTTTGGTTCTAATTGATCAAAATATTCGATCTGGGGTTTATTTTAAAGATTATTGTTGATATTTTTGATATATTAATAAATAAAAGCATAAAAATAGTTGTAAGAACAAGTAAAGTTGGAAAAATAGTACGATACGCCATGGTATCAATGTTTTAAATCGAAAATATAAAAAAAACGTTTAAAAAGCTATTAAAAAAAATAAGGCAAAATCGCATATTCTCACCTACCCTAAAAGTTAGTATTTTTTATGTATAAAATCATATAAAAATTTCAAAAAAAAAAATATATAGTTTTTGAGAAAATCGTTTCTGAAAAAAATTGCTTCTTTCGGTTTTTCGTAAATAACTCAGTGAGATCAAATTGTATTACAAAAATCGAGATTGCATTTAAAACGAGACAGGACTCCGCACACTTTCGTTAAAAGAACGCCCAAAAAGGTTAAAAATTGACGGAGCTATAGTCATTTAAAAGTAATGGTTTATTTTCAATTTTTGAATTTTCGTTTTTACATCCAACACTAAAATTGCTGTAGTAAAAAAAAAAAATTTGAGCGTTCTACGAGGTAAATTTTATCTTTATATACATAATAGAAGGTATTTTTATTACTTAGAAGAAAAAAAAAATTCGATCAGTGACGGCCTGCATGAATCTGAATAGAATCAGCCATAAATATTGGCTAATCGATTGAAAATATGGAGGGACCCTTTTCTACTAATCAGTTAATCTTCTTGTTTTAGATAATCATAGAAATAGCTGAAAATTCATATTCAACGTTTTTTATTAAAAGTCCAATTAATAGCAATAATTACCGCGTTCGAATCCTGCTTTAAACTTACGGCAGAGAACAGCGAAGAAAAAGGAACAACTTATTTAAACATTTGAATATAAAGCAAATGGCAAAAGAGTAAGAAGAGAAGCCCACTCAGAGAATAGGCTTATCTTATTAACAGTGCAACTTGAAGCGCACATGAATTTAAAAGACAAGCGCAAACATCTTGTTTTAAAAATTAATATTATATTTAATAATTATTATTTTTAGATTAAGATCGACTTTTTTGTAAAATTTTGTAAAATATTGTATTTTAATTGCATAATATTTTTTAGAAAAAAGAGAGAGACCATAAATTCGTAGATACAATGAAAAAGTATTCTAAAATAAAACAGTAGAATAAATTAGAACGCAAACAATAGACTCATAATAACATACAAACGTGATAGAGCAGAGAAATCAAAAATTCTAAACCAGGACGAGCACCGGGTCGTGTAGGTACACGAAAACAGTATTAATCACACATTAGGGACTCAATTATAATTATTTTTATATTGTATTTATGTGTACGTTCTTGGCTTTGGTGGCCAAAGCCTCGCGGCTTCGGACGTGCAACGTACATTACATATGTACGTTGTATAGTCTTTATATAGAGTATATAATAAGAGTATAGTATAAAATTGGGAGTTCGGGGAATTGTGACTCCGAGCTTGCAAGCTAAAAGTCGCACGGTGCGCGAAGTGCTGATTCGGTACTTCGTCGCGGGCAACTTACATGGTCGTTTAGACAACGACGAGCGTGAGACCATCGCCGGACGCATTAGAGAAAAGTCGTAACTAGTTTCTCTCTCATATTATATTATATTCTGTTTTATAATAAATATTAATCCACTTCATATTAATTCTCTTTCCAATTATTTGCATCCTCACACTCCCCATAGGAGTGCGTATCAATAAATCCCACGTAAGAGGTTCTATGATTTTTTTGGGTCCGATATTTTATCTAGCTTTATATTTTTCTGGGCCTTATACTTTTCGGACCCTACTTTTTTTTAGTGCTATTTTCTTAGGGTCTTATATTGTCTTGGGTTCTAATTTTTTTGGGCCAAATATTTTTTAAAATCTTATACATTCTCTGGCTTTATATTTTTTTAGGCCCAATATTTTCTTTAAATCTATATTTTCTTAGGTTCTATAGTTTTTTTGGTCCTATATTATATTTAGCTCTATATTTTTCTGAGTCCTATATTTTTTAGGCTCAACATTTTTTTGAGTGCTATTTTCTTCGGGCCTTATATTGTCTTGGGTTCTAATTTTTTTGCACCAACTATTTTTTTGATTCTTATATATTCTGTCTCTATATTTTTTGGGTCCAATATTTTTTTTAAATGTATATTTTCTTGGGTTCTATAATTTTTTTGGGTCCTATATTTTTTTTAGCTCAATATTTTTCTGGGCCTTACATATCTTAGGATCTAAATTTTTTTTATTCTTATTTTATTTGGGCCTCATTATTTTCGGCCTCTTATTTCTTGGCTTCCATATTTTTTTGGTTCTATATTTCTCTAGGCCTTATATTTTGTTGGACCTACTTTTCGAGTCCAATTTTTTTAGTAACTTTTTTAGTGATTTTCTTCGATGGCCTGTAACTAGGGAAATATTGAGCATTAGCCTCTAAAATTTTGGCTTTCTTCATATTTCTGCATCCAGAAAACATTCCCAAAATTTGAGCAAAAACGGTGACCCCAAGGTGAAACACTCTCCTTGTTAGAGTAAATGACAATATCACATTCAATAGAAGAAAGATCGTTTTCTCCAACATATACTATTGCAACTTCAATACTGGTAGGTAGATTATATCTATATTTATCCAAATTATGATTGCAGATAATAGACGAAGTAACAGTTCTTGGAGGACAATAGATTTTTGCACATCCTTGTAGTTCTTCTTCTTCTACTTTATGCATCATTTTATAGACTTTAGCACAAGGGCTAATGTCTTTTATCAAGATATCTAAATGTTTTAATAATGTTGAATTTATATTGAACTTATTCCGTTCAATCGTTGCCATTTTATTATCTAAAATATATAATTGTCCGTATTTACGTGCTTCATCTTTATTAGGATGTAACGTATATACATTATGGTAAATTTGTCCACATATTCTAATAACTTGTGGTCCTTTAGCCGGCAATGTATCAAAATTAGCACCAAAATTTGCCAATGCTGAAGCATCATTGGACAACTTAACATTTCGTCGAAAATCAATATTTTCTTCCGTTAATTCAGTTGCTAAAAACTTTAATCGTTCTGGGTAAGGAGAATTTTATAGCAATTCTACTTTACCTTAATGACAACAATTGGAGAAATCGTTACTTTTAGTATATTCGAAAGCATAATGTTTTGCATCACAATAAAATGTATTTGTCATGGAACTAATGTTATTTTCAGATATAAGATTTTCATCGAAATATATAATATCTTTAGTTGATAAGAATCATATTGATGTTTTTGCTTTTTTTTATCTATCGGTTTATTTATTGTATTATCATTATAAACATGTTTATTGTCATAAATTTCTATTTGTTTATGCCATGTGCGTGATTCCTTTAATTGGTAACAAACATTTTTTACTTGTTTTTTCTTAATAATATCGGCATTTTCCAATTTCTGATTTTTTATTTGTACCATTCTTTCATATTCATTATATTGTTCACTAATAACTTTTCTATAAGTCTCTTTTTTGCGTAATTTTTCTTTTTCATGCAATTTTTTCAATTAATTAGTATCTCTATTTTCAACTAATGTTATTTTTTATATCTTAATATTTTAAATTTTTTTATATTTATTTAGTTGTTCTTCTTTCATTTTTATGTAAGCTTTTTTTCTCACGTATAGTTTCACTTGTACGTATTTGTTTCATTTTATCAGTACCCTTTTTTTATCTTTGATTTAATTTTTGTTCTTTTAGTATTTTTTAATTATTCTTTATATTTATTGGGTTCTTTTTCGTTAATTTTTATATAATCTTCTTTTTTACGTAAAGCTTCTGCAGCAATTAAGTTTTGCTTTTTTTATTTTATCGATCTTTTTAAATTCATAAATTAAATAAATATAATGACTTGTTCCACACTAAAGCTATATTAATACAATCATTTTTTTTAAATAAAAACTTATTTGGACTTGTTATTTTTTTATAAAATCTGAGTTAGAAAATGTATTATTTTAAAATTGAGTAAAATACGGCGAAGTAGATCGACGCATGTTTGGTCTACATACCCGTTTACTCAATTTTAATATTGTGCTTCTTTGTTGTTCGCGAAATAGTGAATAAAAAGTGCATTTAATAAAGTTTTAAGATTAAAATCAAGTAATTCATTTTACTTAATTGAATACTTGCAAATATTTGTATAGGAGAAATATCCTTTAAATATTTGCAAGTCTGTTAAAATCGAGAGTCATAAAATAATTTGATGAATGCTGAAAGGTAACAAGAGGCCTAGTTATCAACCAGCACCTGTCCGTTTCCTAGTTTCCTTCCTACACGAGCAAGTGATCCCGAAGTAGTCGGTCATGGCGTATCGGCTACATATAGATTAGCTCAGCACATACAAGTCTTACACTATATTTAAAACAAACACATTACAAACTAAAATTTAATATATTATAAATTTAAGATACGTGGTTGTGCCCGTGTTAGATAAATGACAAATAAATTTTGTAAGTGGCTTCACCACGTAATTTAAGTGTATATTTGCTCGTAGATCGATGGTATTCATCATTTAAACTAATTTGAATCTTTTTCCTTTCTTTAAATAACAGTAGCGCGAAAGGGACATAAGTTTCGTTATTTCCATAAATGAAAGAAACGATACTTTTCCCCATAAATCAAAGTTAACTAAGGTTCGTTTGATGTCTTAATCTTGGCATTAAGCAACCTTACCGTTAATACAAAAATATCTGGCTACGGCCAAAATACAAAGAAATTATCTTATGTCGAAAACAAATCATTGAAATTATATTTGGTTTATGCGTGTTTGATGAGGAATACAAATCGCGAAACGAAAAGATATTTCACGAATGTTAATTAACGCATACCTAATGTTCAACACTAGTTTAACGCACGTAGACACGAGCGATTATTTAATATAAATTCAAAGTCTCGAAAAGAGAGAGATAGAAGCAAGAGGTACCTCTATGTTTCTTAAGAGGAGGTCGCGTATCTCTGTCCTTTTCTAATCAAAGAAATGATTTTTTTACTAAAACTAATAACTTTATCAAAAAATGAAGAAAAAGCCGCATTTTGTATCAAAAAAAGCAATATTTTCTTTGATAAGAAAAAATTAATTTCATTGCTTCGTTCTCAAGAAAACCTTGAAAAACCAAATTGTCCACCCTAACCTTTATGATTTAAGTTTTTCAAGGTTTTCTTGAAAACGAAGTAATAAAATTAATTTTTTCTTATTAAAGAAAATATTGCTTTTTTTGATACAAGATGCGGCTTTCTCTTCATTTTTTGATAAAGTTATTAGTTTTTGTAAAAAAATCATTTCTTTGATTAGAAAAGGACAGAGATACGTGACCTCCTCTTAAATTCAACGTTAGTAGCACGAAACGAATATTCTCGAGTTAAGCTCAACGAAGTTTGTGTGTGCTTTTATCGGTGAAATAATATTCTGATCGCGACTACTAAAGCCATTATAAATATCACGCGAAATAATAAACGAATTTAATGTATTATGAATTCTTTTATCTACGCTGTTTATTTACAAGGCATTACTTAATTATAAATTCCTTTGCTCGGTAGAACCCGAATAAAGGTACACATAGGCTTCTCTGAGTTTCGATATTGTATGTTGAGTCAATTTATACTTAAGTGAATCATTTTATTGACTAATTTAAATGAAATCTAAGAGAATCTTACAATATATTGTGGTCTCTGAATTAGTGAAGTTAATTGCATGTTGAATGAGGTTTACTGGTTTGAAATATTATTAAATTCTAATATATGAATATCAGTTAACATAAAAGAAATTCCACTATATTATCCCTGTCCTTTAACAATCAATTTATCTTTCTCAGTCAAAACCATTATTGAAAATTAAAATTCTTTAAAGAATTTTAACTCATTTTCAATAAACTTTTTTTAAAGATATTCAAAAAAGAATTGCTTTTATATTAACTAATTTAATTTACTGGCTTTTTACTTTAGAAGCTGAAAAATGAAAGAAATTATGAAAGATGCTATGAATTAATTGTTATATGATAAATAAATAATAATAAAATTTGTAAGAATAATATAGCGATAAAAAATGGTTATTTTCGGCAATTATACATTTATGTATAATATATAAATATATATATATATATATATATATGCGACATTTCACACCAACTGGAAGAGCAAAAAATAAAAATCGCTGAAACTCTGATAATATATTCTTTTTGTTACCCAAAATGTGGAAGAAAATTTTCAAGGATTTTGATTGGAAGGATCAACAGCCATGGATCCTTGAAATTTGGAAATTTTTCCAAATTTTTGGAAAAGTATCAACTTTATGATTTTTTTTCTGAAAATCCTGATGTTTTAGAGAGAAACTCATAAGAATACTTCTTGTTGTAAATGAAGAGGAGAGTTAGCATGATTTTCTACAGACCTGAATTTTAAAGTTTTTCATAGGTTCTCACATGTATTACATAGTAATTGAAATTACTTATTGTTTGCTACTTCAGAAATTGCTTTTCGAGGGCTTATTTTCTTCTACTTTTTATTTTGATTGTGTAAGAAAGAGCCACCAATAAGGAGTTATGACAGTTTGAAATATATATATTTTAATGTATGATTTATTTTTCATATTGAATATAAATGTATATTTTCATGTATGATTAATTTTTATATTGAAAATAAATTATACATGAAAATATATATTTTAAACTGTCATAACTCCTTATTGATAACTCTGACTTACATGATCAAAAATTCATTTTAAAGTTTATGTAAAATAGAAAAAAATAAGCCCGCGAAAACAAATTTTTGAAGTGGCGAACAATGAGTAATTTCAATTACCATGTAATACATATAGGAACCAATAGAAAACTTCAAAAGTCAGGTCTGTAAAGAATCATGCTAACTCTGCTCTTCATTCACAACAAGAAGTATTCTTGTAAATCTCTCACTAAAAAATCAGGATTTTCAGGAAAAAGAATGATTGAGTTGGGACTTTTCTAAAAATTTTCAAAAATTTCTAAATTTTAAGGATCTATACCTTTTGATTCTTCTGATCTAAATCCTTGAAAATTTTTTTACATCTTTCGGGTAAAAAAAACGCTGCCAAGTGCTTTGGCGGAATGCTTTCTCATAGAGCTCTTTGAGTTTCATTAATTTTTTTATATTTATTCAAATGTGATTTTAATATATAACTAGTGGGCATATATTTGCACTTGACTTATGTAATTCTTATCTAATTCTGGGGTAAAGTGCTGCTGCAAGGTTCTTACGGAAGACTGCTTCAATTCTGCTGCAAGTATGCGTGTTTATTCTCGTCATATAATTGCGCTCAACTTATGTCATACTTATGTAATTCTGGGGTAAAGTGCTGCTGCAACATTCTTACGGAAGACTGCTTCGATTCTGCTGCAAGTTTGCGTGTTTATTCTCGTCATATAATTGCACTTAACTTATGTCTTTCTTATGTAATTCTGTAGTAAATTGCTGCTGTAATATTCTTACGGAAGACTGCTTCGATTTTGCTGCAAATTTGCGCGTTTATTCTTATCATTGAATCGCACGTTTCGATTGGCAATCTGTTACAAATCTGTCGCACGTTTCAGTCGCAATTAAATTTCAGCAGATATGCATTAAAATGTGAAAACAGACTAAAATTTTCTAAAATGAAAACTACACTAAAAAGACCGGTTTATAAAAGTTATCCTTCTTTTGGCAGATGCAAATTATTCCCATGGAAATCTCAAAGCAAATTCATCAATTAACTTATGTAAAATACAAAAAAAATTAAAAATCAAAAATTTTTTTAAATTCTTAAAATGGCTCTATAAAAAAAAATACACTATGAATACAAATTTTCTATAGCTTCCCGCCTAGTTATACAAAAACATAGATGGTATACAAAATTTGAAGCAAATCCATCGAGTAATTTTCGAGATCTAACTGGTTAAATAAATAACATTTTCTTTTCAAAATTTCTTTTTAAAAATTTTAAAAATGCTCTAAAATTAAAACTACACTGTGAAAATCAATTTTTGAAAATTTTCCTTCTTTTGGCAGTCGCAAATAATTTCCCTGTAATTTTTAGAACAAATCTATCGAGTACTTTACGTAGAATAAAAAAAAATAAGAAAAGAAGAATCAAAATTTTTTTTTAAATCTTTAAAATTCTCTAAAATTTTAACCACACTAAGAAAATTAGTTTCCAAAAGCTTATTTTTTTCAGACAATAGCGAATTAATTGTATGAAAATTTTGGAGAAAATTTATAGTATGGTTAACGCAAAAAAGAAAATAAATGAAAAATAAAAATTTTTTAGAAAATTTTCAAAGTGCTCTAAAATTAAAACTGCGCTGAGAAAATTAGTATTCCAAAGCTTGTTTTCTTCAGATAGTAGCGAATTAATTGCATACAAATTTTGGAGCAAATCAATCGAACGGTTTTCGTGAAATAAAAAAAAATTAAAAATTAAAATTTTTTAAAAAATTTTAAAAATGCTCTAAAATTAAAAGTGCGCTAAGAAAATTAGTTTAGAAAATTTTTAATAATTTTGGCAGTCGAAATAAAGTTCCATACAAATTTTCGAACAAATTCTTCGAGTAGTTTACGTAAAATACAAAAAAAATGAAAAATCGAAATTTTTTAAAAATTCTTAAAATGATTCTAAAAAAAAAACTGCGCTAAGAAAACCAATTCCCAATAGCTTCCGCACCAGTTCATCAAAAAATTGAATTGTATGGAAAATTTGAAGTAAATCCATCGAGTAGTTTTTAAGATTTTATTGGCTTAATAAATAGAAACATTTTTTTCAAAAATTTCAAAATGCTCTAAAATTAAAACTGAGCTAAGAAAATCAGTTTTTAAAAATTTATTTTATCCGGGCAATCAGAAATAAATTCCATGCAAATTTTGAAGCAAATTCATCGAGTAGTAAACAAAAAAAAACCAAAAAACGAAAAATCGAATTTTTTTTTTTTTTTTTTTTTTAAATTTTAAAATAAAAACTACGCTGGAAGAACCAAATTATCAATAGCTTCCCAGCAAGTTAGTCACAAAACTAAATTCCATGCAAAATTAGAAGAAAATCCATCGAGTAGTTCTCGAGATACAGTTTACTAACTGAATTCATACATCCACACACACACACACACACATACATACAGACATTTTCTGGAAACCACTTTTTTCGACTCACCGAGTTCAAATATGTACAAATTAATGAAAAAATAGAAAAAAATTTTTTTTACCGATACAATGCTTTCTCTATGAGAAAGCAAAAGAATATATTGTTAAGACCGAACTTCGTTCGGTCGTTGAGTTCTTAAACCAAAATTATTTTATTTTTGTTGGGAACCAGTCTACCGTCCCAGGACTTACCTTGTCACTTTATTTATCAAATATATATATATATTATACACTTATATCCATATACATATGGAACGTTTCACGTCAACTCACCTAACAAAAAAATAGAATTCGTCGAAAATCTGTGAAAATGTTCTATTTGATACCCAAAATATACAAAAAAAATTTTAGAGGTCCAGGTCAAAGGGGTCAGGATTTAAACGTGATGGAATTTTTCGAATTTTCCAAATTTTTTGCTAAATAAATATTTTAATGAATTTTTTCCTCAAAAACTATCAATTTTTCGTTAAAATTTAATAGAATACTTTTTTTTGGAAATTAGATGTAGAATTTACCTGAATTTTTGAAAATTATAATATACTGATTTTTATGCTTACTTGATCGATTTAAACATACTATTTAGTATATCTAAAAATCGAGCAGGTTAAATTGGCTTTTTAAAGTCTTATTTTTTTTGTTTTTTTATGAGGAAAAAATATACGAAGCCTTCAGTTAGGCAGCCTTCTCAAAGCTACTTAATTGTGCAGAAAAGTCTGAATGAATCGTTATTTTGGATCAATGATGAGATTCGTGATTTTTTTTCTGAAAAAGTATTGATTTTTGGGACAAATGTATAAAAATGTTTTTTATTGGAAATCATGTGTAGAATATGGACATATTTTTACAAATTGTAATTTAGGACATTATGAACCATATGGGTAAATCTTTCATAATGTTAAAATTTCACCTGCAACAAATTAAAAAAAAAAAAATACAGGCACACGTATAAAACTAATTTTCTCTGAATGTTGACGTATTATAATGAAAGAAAAAAATCGTGTTACTCACTTTTAAGGGTAGTCTTTTTAACAAACATCAAAAGACAGATTTTCGAGTAAATTTTTCATAGTGTTAAAATTTACTTTCAATAAATTAAAAAAAATTGAAGACACATGTATCAAATTTATTTTTTTTAAATGTTGATATATTAAAATGATAATAAAAGAAAAAATCGCATTACTCACTTTTGAAGATAGCTTTTTTTAATATAAGACATTTAAATATATTCATTATTATCACACCCAGGTATAATATTTTACCTATCTCAGATCAGTTTTTTAAGTATTTTGGGCTATAATAGATCATTTTCCATTGAGCTTTTTCATTTTTACATGTTTAATATGTTACAGAAAATATTTAAATACCCAATTTACATTAATAATTACAAAATTTTTTGTCATAAATAAAATATGCCAGAAATGGCAATTTTTTTGGAAAATTCATTTTTGGCGATTCGGGTATTAAAATTGAGTGATATTAGTTACCCAATGGCTTTTGGGATTCCTGATTACAAATCATAAGTGAGTGGAATATCAATTTATTTTTGCTAAAATTGTCAATCTTAGGGTATGAAATTTGACATAGATTTGTGTAGTTTATGTTTTCGAATAAAAATACTTATATTCCTTTTAACCAAATATTTTAGTTTATTTAATAAACATTAAATCTAAAAATTTTAAATTTAAAATCTAGAAATTTCAGTGATGATTCAACTCAACGTTCTAGGTGTAAGCTATTAAATACATACTAAAACTGAGCTTTTTAAAGTTTAAACTCTTTGGAATTAAAACATTGATAGAAACTAGGTAATCGATGTAAATTTGGAAAATTTAATAGCCGGGAAAAATTCAATGATTTCCAGAATACTCGAAATAATACTTCAAAAGCAACTTAAAGATTACATTGAGTATTATAAAATAGTAAATTACAAAGTTCACAACAGAGAAAAGATGAATCAAAGCTTAGGTTTTCATATTAGTGGATAAAAACCTATTTTCAAAAGTGAGTCACATTTTTTAAGTATAATTTCAAACGAACAAAGAACTTTATCTACACTAGGCACACGTTCCTAATAAAAAAATTTCTCTTTGTGATTCTAAATATTACCTTTTGATGTAGTTTAAAATGTCACCGCTGAATAGTCTTTTTTACAGCATCGTATTTTCCAGAAAAAAGTAAAATATATAAATTTTTGGTAACATTTTAATAACCTTTCAGAAAGTACTTTTGTTAACAGGCACACACCCATGCTCTTGATTTTCCAAAAGTATGTGTATAGATAAAGCTTTGGTGTGAATTTCAAATAAAAAAAGCAGTAGTCATTTTTTTTATAGCGGTAATTTATCATTTTACATGGCCTGGTAACATTTAAATTTCAAAAAAAAACCTCTTTTCCCCATCCGCCATAAAATGACACGTCTAATTATCATTAAAAATATAACAAAATTAGTTTCTAATAACTCAATAAATCAGTGAACATTTGCTAACAAGATGTGCTATCTCATATTTAGGAGAAATGACGCAGTAACATGATTTTTAAAAGTATGAAAGAATTACCCATATATACTAAAAATTTAACAAAAAATAAATTTTAAAATTTCAAAATTTCATTTATAATTTGTGATGTTTAGCAAATAATGGTTTACAAAAATTTACATACATTTTACATACAATTTCCAATAAAAAAGATTTTTATACATTTGTCCCAAAAATCAATACTTTTTCAGAAAAAAAATCACGAATCTCATCATTGATCCAAAATAACGATTCATTCAGACTTTTCTGCACAATTGAGTAGCTTTGAGAAGGCTGCCTAACTGGAGGCTTCGTATATTTTTTCCTCATAAAAAAACAAAAAAAATAAGACTTTAAAAAGCCAATTTAACCTGCTCGATTTTTAGATATACTAAATAGTATGTTTAAATCGATCAAGTAAGCATAAAAATCAGTATATTATAATTTTCAAAAATTCAGGTGGATTCTACATCTAATTTCCAAAAAAAAGTATTCTATTAAGTTTTAACGAAAAATTGATAGTTTTTGAGAAAAAAATTCATTAAAATATTTATTTAGCAAAAAATTTGGAAAATTCGAAAAATTCCATCACGTTTAAATCCTGACCCCTTTGACCTGGACCTCTAAATTTTTTTTTGTATATTTTGGGTATCAAATAGAACATTTTCACAGATTTTCGACGAATTCTATTTTTTTGTTAGGTGAGTTGACGTGAAACGTCCCATATACACATTTATAAAAATTTATGTAATACAAATTTTATTATGTGTATTTAATTAATTAAATCACGTTAATTTTAATTTAATTATTTGTTTAAATAATTAATAGAAATTTATGATTACTATGGTTCATTCACGTTCGCTCTGTTACACTTGTTCGCTCTGTCACGCTTGTTCGCCTTATTACATTCGTTCGCTTGCCCCACTCGTTCGCTATGTAGCTATAACGTGCGAACGCTATAGCTGCGTCATATATGACCGTTCGCTTGTTTGCTCTGTTCGCCTGTTCGCTCTATTTCGTTTGTTCGCTTGTATACTCGTTCGCTCTGCCCCACTCGTTCGCTATACTGCATTCGTTCGCCCTGTTATGTTCGCGTGCTCTGTCACACTCGTCCTTTCTGTTATATACGTTCGCTTCATCCCACTCGTTCACATGTAGTCATTCACTCTATTATATTCGTTCGCTCTGATATGTTCGCACGTTCTGTCATGCTCGTTCGCTCTGTACTTTCATTCGTTTTATTATATGTTCAATTTAGTTATTTATATGTATATATATGTATGTCCTCATATATAACTTATTTATATTTTTATAAATATAATTGTAATTGAGTCTTTACGTAAATATATATATTTATTTATTGGTTAAATTATTAATATAAATAAAATTTTATTCAACTACAATAATTTAAATTAATTTTTTTCTTTATTTTTATTATTTTTAAATATTCCCCCTTTTCCCTTTTACAATTTAATTAACAATTAAATATACAATTTTTAATAAATTTAAATTATACATTTGTATGATTAATGTAAGATTTTAAATTTATTATTTATAATATATTATTAATTTCATAACTTAAATACTTCTACATATAATAATCGGATAATTAATGTCAATCTCTAGTAATTATTCGTATAGCATAATTATTTTCCTTTTCTTTTCTATTTTATTATATATATATATATATATATATATATATATATATATATATATATATATATATATATATATATATATTTATATAATTGTTTCTTAATAAATTATTTTTCTTACAATTTAATTCGACTCACTATTCCAAGAGAGAGGGAGAAGGGAGATGATTATTGAAGTTCCTTGTCCTATTCGTCTCGACTTAGAATACTTAATTTTACACGACTTAAGAATCCGTTGCAAGATTTGTCAAACTATACTCCTCTCGATCACCAAAGCGGTCAGTTGGTGGATCAACCCTTTTCTCACACTTGCACTATTTGTTAGATATTAACTCTCAAAACCTCTTTTGTTTCAGTTCACTATTAGATTATAGTTATATATAGAAATGTATAAATACATATGTATATATATATTTTTCTAGAATATAATTTTTAGTTATTCTCTTCTTATTTAATCAGTGAAGTAGAGTTCTAAGCTACTCACTGTTATAATCTTAATTAAACAGAATTTTTATATATACTTATGTAGACTTATATAGAACATTGATTTCTTTTCAGCGGACTAGCAGAGCCGACTCTTGCGGATGCTATCTTGTTACGACAAAAGGCGTGTGTGTGAGGAAGAGGGCCGTTTTTATAACTTTGTGCCCAGGCGAGCGAGAGATGGAAAGCCCAATCAAAACTCGACATGCAGTCAAAATTTCCAGGACGGAAAATCGTTCGATTATAAAGAGTTCATTAGTCTGTTTACTAATGAATTCTTCACTATCTGCTCCGTCTCTCTTTTACACTTAAATACAACTAACGATTGAGTTTTCGCAATGAGTCGGTATTCGGAAAACGCTGACTCGGGACATTGCATGGAACTAATTTTGGTCGTTAACCTTTTGAATAGAATTAAAATTAAGATTTATAATTTTCAAAGTTAAGAATGTTTTATTATCATATTATATTGATTTGAAGGGCATAGTTCTATGGGATGTCACAATATTCTTAGAGTTTCAGAGATTTTTATTTTTCTGCTCTTCCAGTTGGTGTGAAATGTCCCACATATATATCCCCGTTCTCTGCCTAATCAAAGAACGAACAATTTGTTTGATTACGAACTTGTAATAACTTTTTTTTTATACTTGCTTTAGATGAGCATAGAACATTTATTTAAAATCTTATTTATTTATACATAAATTAACAAACAAATCAATAAATCTAACATTAAGTAAAAGTAAATACTTTACTTCTTTCTGTTTCTATAACTAACATTTTTCTGAAGTAACAATCTTTACCTTATAAATAGCTAAAATAAAAACTTAGTCAATCAGCTTATCTAACGCAAGGCTTAAGATTAAACTAACGCTTATATATTTACTTTTAATTTTTCCTTTGCTACTTTTTCTTATGTTAATATGAAGTAAACCATTTTTCTTTCTTTGCAAATGTAATTCTGCACTAAGTTAAGAGCAGGTCGTATATCTCTGTCCTTTTCTAATCAAAGAATTAATTTTTTTACAAAAACTAATAATTGTAGCAAAAAATAAGGAGATAGCCTCATCTCGTATAATAAAAAGCAAGATTTTCTTTGATGAGGAAAAATTATTTTTATCGATTCATTTTGAAGAAAACCTTGAAAAACTTAAAAAATAGAGGCTAGGATGGATAATTCAGTTTTTCAAGGTTTTCTTAAAAACGAAGCGATAAAAATAATTTTTCCTCATAAAAGAGAATCTTGCTTTTTATTATACGAGATGGGGCTTTTTTCTTGTTTTTTGCTACAATTATTAATTTTTGTGAAAAAATCAATTCTTTGATTAGAAAAGGACAGATATACTCGACCGCCTCTTAAAAATTAATTTTTTTTTGTTGTTTTTTTTCTTTCTTTCTTCTTTTTTTTTCATACTTTTTTTTTGTTTCTCTTCTTCTTTTTTTTTTTTTTTTCCCTCTCTGACAGGGTTTGCAGTTTTTAAGCCTCACGGCATAAAACTCGTAAATTATTTTTTCATGCTTAACAGCATTTAAAAATTTCTGGTGGAGAGTAAGGAAAAAAATTTTTTTTTTCAATCATTACGTTTTATTTCTTGAGGGTCTTGTAGGGCTTGAGCCTCACGGCATAAGACTTGCAATTCGCCGTTTGTGCTTAACAGCACGAAGGGCTCAACCTAAACAAAATAAAAAAGCGAAGAAACAAGTTGACCCAATATCTGAAAGTTTATTTTCAATTTTGGGCTTGTATCTATTGAGCCTCACGGCATATAGTGCTAGTTCTCTTTTATGGCTTAACAGCGGCAAAGGACTTGGAAAGAGAAAAGAGACAATTAGGTGTTGGAGCAACTTTTCTCTAATAAATATTTTTTTTTCTCCTTCTCTCTTTTTTCTTTTCTTCCTCTCTTCAAATATTCATTTTTTTTCTTTTTGGTTTTGCTTTTTTTTTTCTTTTTTTCTCTGCTTTCCTCCTTATTTCTCCAGTAAATGACAGATAATAAAAGGAGAGGCCTTGGCCCTAAGATAAGGCAAACAGCAGATAAGCTAAGTCTGCAAGGAGAGGCCAGAGCGCGATTTATAGGGTGGGTCAAAGAAAACGACATTGATTTAGAGCCACAATTTCTATAACCGAGAAAGAAAATCGGCCCAAAAAGGGGTTTAGTCGTTAACCCATACGTAATCGACACGCCTGCTAAATATTTAATAACTCCCCCCCGGATACGATAACCGCAACAACAGCGCGTTGTAATCGATTTGAGTCTCGAAGAAGTACAACCCGCACCAGCTCCACTATCGCCCTTGCAAGTTGACCAAGCCGGTCAACATATGCAGTCGGAAAATAATCTAATTACTATCGATTAAAAAAAAAAATTTTTTTTTTTATATCGCGTTAAAATTTTTTTTTTCTTCTCCTTTTTCTCAAAATTAACCTAAGAAATCAATCTTTATATATATAAATAACAATTTATAATAATAATTGCACAAGCGATAGTCTATTTTTTTTTTAAATAGCCTAGATTTTAAATATCTTATAAAATGGCTACCGGAGGAATTAACGACAAAGATTTGCCGCTCACCGAAGAGGAAATAAGACTATACGCTAACAACTTAAAAGAACGTGAACAAAGAATTAAGGATTTAGAACAAGCGCTTGAGAATCGTGAGAAGAAAGTCCTAAGTGAGGCAGAACGGTTAAAGCAGGACGCGATGGACTCGTTAAATGTAGAAAAGGAACGCGTTCAAATGCTTGAAAAGGAACTCGAAAAAGGAAGAAAACGCCGCGAAAATCTTGAAATTACCATATCGGACACTGCCTCCAGTGTATCAAATTTTCCCTTAGCACAAACTAATAAAATAGATTTGGGACCTCAGAATAAAACGAATTTGAGGTTAAAGCCAATAGACGAAACCGAGGAGTCGACAGAGGACGTGATAACTGAATTAGGAAAAATGCGCCGTGACATAGATCGAATGCGTGCAACTCGCTCAACGTCCCCCGTACCGCAAGCACAGCAAACATTACCACCAGACCCAGCATCAAGACCTCATAATAACCTAGCAGAACCACAGAATTCCTGGACTGTGCCACCAAGCATTTACATAAAGGAGGCCTTAAACAGTATACTGAAATTTGACGGAATGAACTTAATACCTTTTGTCAGAGCATGCAAACGTGCAACTCAAATAGTTCCTCAGCACCTTAAGAGACAGTTAATAAAGTTAGTAAAAACTAAACTCGAAGACAAAGCGTATATCGCATTCGAGCACAATATTTATTTATTTATTTATTTATCAACCAGTTAATTACAAAGTAATCCTACATAGGCAAAGTATGCCTGATCGTAGGTCTGGTATAAATTACAGAAAATACTTATACAACTAACTTACAAACTAATACAAATAATAATAAAAATATAAGTAGTGCACGCTTGCTATTTGTGTTTTAATATTTTTATCAAATCGCTCAGTCCAACTAAAATATTAGTAGGGTGAACGTAATTCATATATATTATATCTCTCTAACCCCCAAGTACATCTTTATATATATTAGACTTAATCCATTTCTTTAACTTTTTCTTAATTAATTTTTTATTACTCTCAATTGTTTTGAGATCATTCGGTAGTAAATTATAAAGTCTTATAGCTACAGTATAACTATTTTTCTCACTAATCTTTTTAATCATTTTTGGCATTTGCAAACATTTTTTCCTAGTACTGCTATTTTGTACCTTATATTTATCCATCAATTCATGGTAATGAAACATTAATGACTCTAAAGAGAATAGTTGCTCTAAATTTAGGGGATGGTTTTCTATTTCAAAAGTGTTTTTATAGATTATTTTTAGTATTCTGTTTTGTAAACTTTGCAATGATCTTATATTACTTTTGTAAATGCCTCCCCAAGCAATTATTCCATAACTAATTATGCTGTTAAATAATGCATAATATATTATAAGTAATGTTTTTGTATGCATAATATAAGCTAATTTGGAAAATATAAATGTAAGATATTTGGTTTTCTTTATTAAGTTCTCTACGTTCATATCCCATCTCATATTCGAATCAAAAATAATTCCCAAGTATTTAAAATTTCCAACACCTTTTATTTTCTTATTATTAATTTCAACCTCTAAAGTTTTTGGAATACTATTCTTGTAATTACCAAAAGGCATAAATACTGTTTTTTCAACATTTAAAGTTAATTTGGTCCAAGCCAACCATACATTAACATATGCAAGATATTCATTCATTTTATCTTGTGTGGCTTGCCACGTTTTTTCTTCCGATATTATTGCCGTATCATCTGCATAAGATAATATGGAACCTTTTGGTAAATTATCCAACATATCATTAATGTATAGTATAAAAATGAGAGGTCCTAATATTGTTCCCTGAGGAACACCTATACTAATTTTACAATATTCACTTTTGGAATCCTGTATTTTTACTGATTGTTTTCTATTCGTTAGGTAATTTTTGAGTAGTTGGTTAGCATTCCCTCTGATACCATAATTATACAATTTATCAAGAAGTATTTCATGATTAACCGTATCAAACGCTTTGGCTAAATCTAAAAATGTGACAATTATAGGTTCACTTTTATCTAATTTATTGTATATTATATTCGATATATATTTCAAAGCGTCTTTGGTTCCCTTACCCTCAACTAAACCAAATTGATGTAAATTAATCAGTTTATTTTTCTGCACAAAATTATATATTCTATTATAGATTATTCTTTCGAAAATCTTAGCCACATTCGAAATCAGTGACATCGGTCTGTAATTTGACACAATATGTTTATCATTTGCTTTATAAATTGGTATTATTTCTGCTATTTTAAGAACTTCTGGCCAAACAGACTTTTCCATGCACCGATTGAAAACATGGGCCAAAACTTCCGAAATATTTTCAGATATAGCTTTTAATATTTTCATATTTATGTTATCAACTGCACCAGACTTATCCTTTAACCTATGTATTATCTTATGTACTTCAAAATAGTTTGTAGGTCTTAAATAAATTGTGTTTGAGACCATTGGTGGCAGTATTATTTTTTCTTTAGGTTGTTCGATTTTTTGGCTTAGTTTTTCTCCTATTTCACTATAATATTTATTTATATGATTGGCCATTTCTTTATTGTTATTTATAATTTTGTTATTTTCATCACGCAAATATTTTATGTTATTTTTTCTTTTTTTATTACCTAATTTATCATGTACATACTTCCATATATTTTTTGTATCATTTTTATTCTTTTCAACTATTTTTCTTTCATATATAATTTTTGCTTCTTTAATTGAATTATTCAAAATTTTCGTATAGTTTTTGAAACCTTGTTTTAAGATTTCGTTGTTTGGATTTTTTTTCCGTTGTTTATATAGATTATCTTTTGTATAACATGATTTTATAATTCCTTTAGTAATCCAAGATTTTCTTGGTTTATTTTTATCATTACTTTTACAACTCTTTATTTCCAAGTTCATACAATTTTGAATTTCGCTAATTATAATTTCAGTAGCTAAATCAGGATTTGTCTCAGTCTTGATTAATTTCCAGTTCTTTGATGTGACAATATTTTTCAATTTATAATAGCTTATTTGTAATTAACTTTATCAATTTCTTTAGAACATATATTTTCAGTCGTGACTATTAATGGAAAATGATCTGTAAAATGCAGACTTAATTTGTATGATTTAATATTTTTACCATCTGTTTTAATAAAAACATTATCTATGCAAGAACCTTCAGAATTGTTATCTTTTGGCCTTGTTATACCATTAAAGTAAGGTATGTATCCTTTTTCTAAGAAATTATTTAGGAAATCAAGACTGAGACAGTCCTGC
Source organism: Anastatus disparis (assembly GCA_017163975.1). Classification (NCBI taxonomy): domain Eukaryota; kingdom Metazoa; phylum Arthropoda; class Insecta; order Hymenoptera; family Eupelmidae; genus Anastatus; species Anastatus disparis. The sequence goes on along the minus strand of JAFFSR010000033.1, from coordinate 656,699 downwards.
TCCAAGATATCGATGTTAAAATCCCCAATAATATAATAATTTTTAATATTTTCCTTTGTTTTTAAGAATCTTTCTAAATTTAATATAAATTCCGTTTTATGTAAGTCATGTGATCTGTATATTCCGCTTATTTCTATATTTTCGTTATCTTGCATTTTGATTTTAGTATTTATTATACTTAGTTTACCATAATTCTCTGCACTAGTTGTCTCACACAAGATTTCACTAATATACATAACCACACCATCTGCTTTATTTAATCTACTATTATTGTAGTATATTTTGTACCCATTTATCCCATAGTATTTATAATGTTCAAGATTCCATGTCTCTGCACATACAATTATATTCGGCTTAGTCACTAAACCCTCAACCAACATTTGTAATCTTTCAAAATTTGCGTTTAAGCTTCTTATATTTACATAAAGTATTAAGTTATTAGTATCACAAACATATCCGTTGAGAGTTTCAAGACTATCACAAATTTTTTCATTTTCTACTATATCTATATCATTATTATGTGCCATTGCGTTTATTATTGTTTATATGCCAAGGTGAGTCGTCACTTAATAAACTGTTTCTGCTTCCCGTCAGTGCTTCTGGTATAGACGTCATCGATTGTGTAGTTGTAGATCTTCTTTAGTAGTTTCCTGCTGTACCATCATATTTCGGTAAAACAGGCTTTATTGGATAATCAGTCTGTTCTATGTATTTTTTTATTTTTGATTTGAATATTGCACACGTGTCACTATCACATGCAGAGTGATTTGTATCATGGTTAGCTTGGTATTTGTTATTGCTGTAAATGCAATTAACACATTGCAAAATATTTTTATTACAATGATTCGCCTCATGTTTCCCAGCACATTTCGTACATGCCACCTCATTGTAGCATTTTGTTGTACTATGTCCAAATCTTCCACATTTATAGCATGGTTTAACATTAATAAGGTCATAGACCTTACATCTTTGGTGTCCCACAAAAATTTTATCATTGTTCTCTTTAATTTTCTTATAAATTTCGGCTGTTACCTCAATTATTGCAGTTTCTGTTTTAGATGTCTTATTGGTATACATATGCAAAACTTTGCAGGCGTTACTTGCTGATTTGTCATTTTTGAAATTTCTTTTATTGATGTCTTTTTCAATATCAGCGTCTTTACACTTATTGAATTTTTCTATTCCAACAATTTTCATTTTCGGGTTCATTAGTTGTTCTGTTTGTACTTTAAAACTATTTTGTGTTTTTTGTTTTAATAAGTTTTCTACAGTAGCTACACTTTCCTCATTCATGCAATCTATTACGACTTCGTCATCACTTTTATATTTTTGCATTTTCATTTAGTTCCACGTTATCATTTTTTGAGGTTAAGGTTATTTCGTCCACATGATCTGGACATATTATCAAGGTGTTACTGATATATTTTATATTATCTAATCTTTCAAAATCACTTTTATGGTAAACACTTTCACAAATTAGGCACACTACAGTTGTACACTTCTGTTTAGGATGACATTTAAAATATTTATCTTTAGACTTGTCGGGAGGCACTTTCGCCTCCGTCGCCATCTTGTGTGTGGATAATTTCGGAACATTGGACGGATTCGTCAATAGACTAAAATCCGTTTTTGCCCCCACAAAAACTCTAAACAATCTAAGAGGTAAACTTGATCAAATTTATAAGGGAAGGAACGAGTCACTGCTTAATTTTATTACACGAATCGTTGACCTTAAAGGAGCTATTATCAATCGAAAACGTTTCGATATCAGCAATGAATTAACTCGTAACGAACTTTCTGAAATCGAAGGAGATATAATCGAAGGATTTCGAGACGGCTTACCGCCGGAATTTAGGCAAAGGCTTAAAAACCCAGCAAACTTGACTCTGAACGAAGTATTCAACGACGCAATCGCGGTAGATAAGCAGATTGATAGGGACAACTTCAAGCATGGATATAAGATCAACGAAAGAAATAAGAATCTCTATGAAAATAGACGAGATACGAACGAAGCAGCAGCTGTAAAACCGGATGTGTCACGAGCAACCACATCTGATCAGGGGAGATACAACCAGACCAATAACCAATCAAATGACAGAAGCAAAAGTCATAATAACAATTACCAGATAAAAATATGTACCTATTGCGAAAACAGAGGTCATGTAAAGGAAGAATGCCGTAAATTGAAATGGGTTAAAGAGAATCAACAAAAAAACGAGACGAACGCTCCAGCGAAGGGCGCTCCTGGAGCGGCAACCGAGAAAACGCGTCCAGTGAACGCGATTATAACAGAACTTACGTCTACACCGTCAACTTAGAAGGAACAACGCTAATCGTCATCGTGAAATCCCCACAATTTCTACATGATTTCGTTGAAACTATGGTTGATTCAGGTGCGCAGCCCAATATAGCCAAAATAGGCATTTTTAACGGAGACGTAATGGTTAACGAATTAAACCGACCATTGTTAAGAGGAATATCGGGAACCGATATACCTTCGATTGGTACATGCGTCATTGACATATATGGATCCCCAACAGAGGTCATTATAGTCGCCAATGATTGTCCGATGAAAACAGAAGCAATTATAGGTTCAAACTTCTGTGAGCAGCACGGTGCAAGCCTCGATTACTATCGAAAGGCACTAATTTTCGAAGACAAAACCTTGCCTTTTGTTAATTTAAAAGACGTTAAGAAAACCTGCTCTAGCAACCGCAACTGTACGATTCCCGTTGAATAACACAGAAGATGAATATAGCTATATTAGGAAAATAAAGTTTAACGAAAAAGGCATAGTGGCAAGAAATGTCATGGCAATCAACGACGGAGGCTACGTTGACATAGAAGTATTCAATACAAATATCTTTGATATCGACCTAAAGATAACACTGCTAACTCTAGAACCAACACAGAAATATTATCAGCATCGTAACGAGAAAATTTTTATAGACAAAGATAGCACTCTCTTCATGGAAGAAGAGAAGATATAGAAGATATAAAAGAAGTTAAGAGGATATCGTAGTTCTGCTTCTCCTAATAATATTTTTATTCAAAGTTCATGAGTAAACAGTGCGTCAAATCAAATTCTTTCACTTCAGTGAGAAAATTCGAAAGATTAATCCTTAGCGCGGACAAGTCAAGAAATTTACCAAAATAATATACATAAAAAGTTATAAACAAACTTTCGATATATACTATTTTGAGGTTAGGTTCATCGAGCTTGATATCTAATTTTCATTCAAAGTTCATAAAAAAATATGAAGCTAAATTGAATTTTTAATTTAACAAAAATTATTGTATTAACATAGTTTTACCGCGGACAAGTCATTATATTTGTCCAAATAATAAATTTAAAAAGATATTAGTAAGATAAAAAAAGCAAAAATCGATTCCAACAACTACGACATCCCGTTAACGTCACGAATCGAGCACCTTTTCTTGTTTCTATGCAGGCCAATGAAGATGATACAAGGTCAGCCGACGAACTAATCAACGACTTAATTACTTTCGAATATGGTGAAGAATACGATCGAGTCTTTCAGAGATGCTACTCAGACAGTACTATTTGCTCATCTTCCAAAGAAGACCTTCAAATTCAAGAAAATATAATTCCGAAATCTAAGTTTTCTGTGCAGGTGTTACCCAATTCTGCAACGTCATGCGTTGAGTCCGAAAATGCTTCGCGCAACACGGTAGACGATGAAGCTCCGAACTCTATCGCAAATTTAATCGAATCCCCCGGCCGAAATCCAAAACCATCGTACGCAAAGCCCGAGAACGCCCCGCGCAACACGGTAAGCGATGATGACAATGTGCGACATAGCACCTACAAGACTTATGCTAAGCCCGAAGAAGCTCCGCGCAACACGGTAAGCACACGTCTAACCAAAGGGGAAATTGAAATATCAGATATCGAAAGCACAGAAACCACTGAAGAAAATATAATAATTCGAGATTTCCTTCCAGGTGCAAATTTGCTGGACTATATCGAAATAAATCAGGTGAATCAACCAACAGAAAATAATGTAAATTACTCTGATATAGAACCATGCATCAACAGAACTATCTTAGACATAAATACTGTCACTGAATTCTATGTCAAGCCATATAAAAAGAATAATCGAAGTTTAAAACACAAAAATTTTGGATCAGAAGGTCATTGAAAAAACTGCTGATGTTTTTCATTTGAAAGGAGAAACCCTTTCTGCCACTAACATAATCGAACATAAAATCGAAACCTACGACGAAGAACCAGTGAACGTAAGACAGTATCCAATACCTCAAAAATTGCAAGAAGTTGTTTACGAGCAAATAAGTAAATTGTTAGAATCAGATATAGTCGAAAGAAGTGAATCGCCTTTTAACAGCCCCCTCTGGGTTGTCAAAAAGAAAGACGATATTGAAGGGAAGCCACAGTGGAGAGTTGTAGTCGATTTCCGAAAATTAAATGAAAAGATCAAGCCATATCCACATCCAATCCCATATATTACACATTTAGTCGAGCAGCTCGGCGGGGCTCGCTATTTTATCGTCGTGGATATGTATTCAGGTTTCCATCAGGTGATGATTAGAGATGAAGACCGAGAGAAAACAGCCTTCTCTACTCCTTATGGTCACTTTCACTTCAAAAGAATGCCTTTCGGAATTCGAACAGCGGCAAGTACTTTTCAAGAACTAACCAATAAAATATTAGGGCATAAACCGTTAGATCTAAGCTCGAAAGGAAAAGGAAAGCTAGGATATATTGATGATGTCATACTGTTTGCGGAAAATCTAAACGATCTAGACGAATTATTTGTGGAATTTACAGAGACTTTAAGGAAATCTAACCTAAAGTTGAATCCCTTAAAGTGCCAATTTTACGAAACATCAGTGACATTTCTTGATCACGAGATTAGTCATAAAGGCATAAGACCAGACCCAAATAAGACCCAAGCTGTCGAAAAATTTCCTCGTCCACGAAATGTCAAGGGAATACGCCAATTTCTTGGTCTGTGCGGATATTATCGACGTTTCATCCCAAATTTTGCAACGATCGCAAAGCCATCGACAAACCTTTTGAAAAAAGCAGTAGCTTACAATTGGGCAGATGAACAGGAAATAGCTTTTGAGACGCTCAAAAACTGCCTAATTAATGAACCAATTTTGCAACATCCAAACTTCGAAGAGGAATTCTTTGTTACAACAGACGCCTCAGACTACGCATTCGGTGGTGTCCTATCGCAAAGGAAGGAAAATTCAGATTTACCTGTAGCTTACGCAAGCCGATTGCTTACAAAAACCGAGATGAATTATAGCACTATCAAAAAGGAACTACTCGCAATGCAATTTTGCGGTCACCAATTCGATTATTGTCTGATTGGCCGACATTTCACCTTTATATCTGACCACCAACCTCTCGTTTGGCTGCACAAAATAAAGGACTGTACATCTAAATTAAAAAAATGGTATTTTGAATTAAGAGACAAATTTAACTTTACAATCAGATATCTTCCAGGAAAAATTAATTTCGTGGCCGATGCGCTATCACGTAACCCTCCGGATAACGAAGTGCAAAATATACGCAAATCGGAAACTAAAGAAATCATTGAGATAACGTCTGAGGAAAACACATGTAAACCGGTCTATGAAATAAACGCTTTAGAGTCAATCGCAACTGAGACACTGTTTAAAAAGAATGACTTCCTAGCAGTAAGAAACAGTAAGGACAGTTTTTATTTGTGCCAAAACAAACAGTACACTGGACGGACACTGATTCGCGACCCCATGTCCGTGCCTTTTGAATAAACATTGGGTCGCAAATCAGTGTCCGTCCAGTATACATTAAATCAAATAATAAAGTAATATATATCTATACGATGGTTAACGCGCCAAGACGGAGACGAACATATATATTCTTTTGACTATGACGACAAGATACCCTTTGACAGCATACTAACAAGCGTAAAATTGACTAAAACCGAGCAAGACAGATATCAACTGCCAGCCGACGAATTGTCACAGACACTAGACATCCTTAAGAGGAGGTCACGTATCTCTGTCCTTTTCTAATCAAAGAAATGATTTTTTTACAAAAACTAATAACTTTATCAAAAAATGAAGAGAAAGCCGCATCTTGTATCAAAAAAAGCAATATTTTCTTTGATAAGAAAAAATTAATTTTATTGCTTTGTTTTCAAGAAAACCTTGAAAAACCAAATTGTCCACCCTAACCTCTATGATTTAAGTTTTTCAAGGTTTTCTTGAAAACGAAGCAATTGAATTAATTCTTTCTTATAAAAGAAAATATTGCTTTTTTTATAACGAGATGCGGCTTTCTCTTCATTTTTTGATAAAGTTATTAGTTTCTGTAAAAAATTCAATTCTTTGATTAGAAAAGGACAGAGATACGTGACCTCCTCTTAAAGAATCTTTAGAAGCCACAGCAAATAAACCACCCGAAGATGCTCACGTGACTGACGATGCTATGAATGAAAATACAAATATTTTTGAGGATCATCAATCGCTCAGGGACGAATTACATTTAAATCCGTCCCGGGCGAATGAAGCTCCTCTATCTGTTGAGTATGAGATAGATCGAGACGAATCAAATCGACCTCGACCATCACGAAATATAATCGAAACGAGAGATAACTTTCTCATGGCAAAAGACAATCTGACCTATTTCATAACACAAAAAAATCAACCTCTCGATTCAGGAGCACTTTTTCTGCAACAAGAACAAAGACTTTCGCCCCTGCAAGATAGTGTCCTTGCAAGAGCAAAAGTCATTGAAAATGACAAAAAGATTCTGATAGCTTTGCCAATTAAAGAAAATCTGCATATACAAACAGATAAAGAAATTTTCAAGGATGCTATTTTTTCACTGCTAGACGTATGCCAAACAACGTCTCTGGTATCCTTGAGAATTTCAAAAACAGAACAGATAGACGATATCACGTGGAGTGAAATTGTCGATCTGTTGAAAGATATATTTTCAGATTCTCAAACTAAGATAATAATCTGTAAAAACTTGATACAAATACCAGAAGTAGATCTGCGTGAACAAATTATACGCAAAATTCACGAGTTACCAATAAACGGCCATAAAGGTATAACAAAGACATATAACCGAGTTAGACAACACTATTTTTGGCCAAATATGAAAGCGAGAATCCAAAATTTTGTCAACGCTTGTCGCACTTGTCAACTAAATAAAGTAGTTAGAAATAAGGTTAAGCAACCTATGGTGTTAACAGACACACCGGGTTCTAGCTTCGAAAAGATTTCGTTAGATATCGTAGGTCCATTGGATAGGACCAGAAATGGGAACATGTACATTTTGACGATGCAAGATTTGCTAACAAAATTTTGTATAGCTGTCCCTTTAGATTCAACTACGTCAACGGCAATTGCCGATGCTTTTCTGAAACGATTTGTTTTTATTCATGGGTCACCAAGGATAGTCTTGACGAATCAAGGTGCAAATTTTATCAGTTCATTAATGAAAAACGTCGCGAAAATGTGTAAAATTAAAACATGTACTACCACCGCATTTCACCCTCAATCCAATGGATCTATTGAGCGAATGCATCACTCGTTAAAGGAATGGTTAATGAACTATGTATCAAATATACGACAATGGGATGAATGGTGTGGATGTGCGGCATTTTCCTACAATACCAGCGTTCATAAAGGGACGAAGCTCATCCCATACGAATGTGTATATGGGAAGATAGCTCGCGTTCCATCAGCAAGGGCGATATTGGGGAAAAATACTACCGATACTTATTATGACTATTTGACTGGATTAAGATCAAAATTGTTAGAAATACACGAATTAGCTAAAGAAAATCTAAATAACGCAAAAAGACGTTCCAAGGAATATTACGATAGGAAGTTAAACCCGTGTAATTTTAAGGTTAATGACCACGTAATGCTATTAATAGAACCTAGAAAAGGAAAATTCCAACCGCAGTATACCGGGCCACATAGAATTCTCGAAATATTAGAAAATGGTAAAAATATTAAAATTTCTTTTAAAAACACTACCAAAATTGTACACCCAAATAAATTGCGCTTAACAAAACTAAGATCTGAAAGCTCGATCGATAATGATCAGAACTCTACATTTGACTAAAGATTTCTTAAAGTAAATACACATAACGATAATTAACGTAAATCTGCGTATTATTTATTTTTTTTATCATTCGATTTCTTTGCTTTGTGATACGTATGCATATCCAAATTTTTTTTTTCTTTGGATGTAATAACGAATGAAGAAACTTAAGCAAGTTGGTGAATACACTTTACCTAATCACGCATCTTCAAAATTTATCTTAGTAATTGGGTACAAATGCTTATAACCTCAATCGACTGTAACTACGCAACATAATAACCATACCTGTATCAGCATAATGAGTCTGCGAATAATCTTAAGTTATTTCTCTTTGTTATAGGAGGATAAACTGCAAATTAATGTTCTTTTTGTACACTTATATTCGAGTCGCCGTCACTTTTACGACATATGAATGCGGATCTGCCACCCCCAACATAACAACTATAGCACTTACAGAAGTCGGGGACTGCGTGCTATCCGACGCAGAACCTGCTGAAGAAGAAATATACCTCCAGCTGCTACAACATACTCAATATTTTAAGGTCCGAGCTTACCAATGTAGAATAAAGGTAGAGCAGAAAAGTACGTATTGCGGTATGCATTTGCACAACTCAAAAGTAAAAGGAGGCTCTACCACATTCATGGAGTTGGCAACGAGAGAAGCATGCGAAGATCTCGTTAGGTATGGACAATATAAATATGGACGCTCCGTAATAAATAATATATTGGTGAACGCGACCAATAGAAGGACTGTCACAGTCGCCGGAAGATTGGATGCAAACGGATATTGTGAGGGTACAACTTACAATGATAATGGATATGAATACGAAAAAGTAGTCGTGACTGGGAAGCTGGAGATCAAAGCAACAGACTAAGAGGTCACCGTTGATAAAAAAAAAGAATATGGTGATCCTAAGCATCGGGACTCGATGCAGCTACACCAGCGGTAGATGCATTGATGAGGAAGAAAGCTGTATTTTCTGGACCCCAGTAATGGGATCCACATGTAAGTTCGATAAATTCACCATCCTATATAAAGGTATAGGGACACGTATGGTTGATAACAATTCGAACGCTCCTGTTATCTACTTTGGTAATTCAACTGGGAAGATAAATTTTGGTCTAACCAAAACTGGAGAAGAGATGCTATGCGGATATAAATTAATTAAAACGGATCAAACAGAACTATTCATTTTAGAAACCATAAGATGCAAATTATTTACCACCCGAAAAAGTTTAGAGGTGCCAGATATCATCCTTACTACATATTTCAACGCAAAAATAATGAATCTCAGAAGACATCTCGATAAACAACTAGGATCACTATATCGTGACATAGTCCTGTACCGATGTATATTGGAGAAGCAAATCATAGAAAATGCTCTACCTCTGGCGTTCTCAAACCCAGACCTTTTTGCCATGAAAGTCATGAAGAAGCAAGGTTATTTAGCCATAGCAACATTTTAGTTACTGGCATTTTATAGAACCATTGAATTTCTCTTAAGAATAAGATTGCTTCTTTAAAATATTGAAAATATGATATTTCATTGCTACACATTCTGTAATTATATAAACTATCAATTTCCATTGTATACTAATATTGCAACATTTTATAATTATAAAACTAACAATTATTAGAAAATAAATTTTTTAAAAACTTATTTTATTAAACAATAAATATTTTACATAGTTATTAAAATACTTGTTTATAATTATTTTAACAGTTGAGAATTAAAAGTTTCTTTGACTTATTCATTTTTATGATAATTTTATGATAAAAGTTATTTCAGTAAAAAAGTAAATAAAGGTGAAAATGCAGATGAAAATTAATAATGATAAAGTAACAACAAGTTACATAAATTTAAATAGTAATAACAATTACAGAAATTAAAAAAAAAAAAATTATGGTATTCATTAAATTATGTTGAATCTTATAAAAAAAAATAAAATAATTTTATAAAGATTCAGCAATAAAAAAATATTAAAAAACATTTTTCAATTGCAAGGTTAAATACGAAAACATAACGTATAAAAGGCTTAGAGCGCTCGATTGCTTCGCCTACTTGCCATCGGGGGGGCTGCTCTACAAAATTGCACAGCTCTGTATCACAGAGACAGAAGATATGAAATCAATGTGCTGAACAAAGATAGCATATATCGATACACTAAGTTTATCGCTCAGGAGCAGCCCCCTAAGGCGCTACCGCGCCCCTTGATTAAAATCTTTACCCTAGCTAAATTTAAACATATTTTTTTAAATTTATAAACGTTACTCAAGTAACATCGATACGTAAGTAACACCGTAATTTGAGTTGAGTTATTGCCCACACAGCATGAAAGGTTGCTGCAAGGTTTCAGTAATAAAATTCTTATTACTAAAACCTTGCAGCAATCTTTCATGCTGTGCAGGTACTTGAGTTTGAATTCCAACCTTAGGCCCGAATTTATAGTCGTTGCTCAAACTCAAGCATTGAGTATGCTCCATTCTCAAACATCGTTCTGTCTTTGTCTCTCTCATAATAAAATCTCATTCCGTCTTTCAGGTTCGAATTCATAGACCCAACTCAAGTAAAGATTCATTACTCAAATCTCATTCTGTCTCTGCTTCTCTCATGATAACAAAAAAAGACACAGGATGTAACCAGTACTTCAGTTTTGTTTATGAATTTAAACCTCAATGCTTGAGTTTGAACAACGACTATAAATTCGGACCTCAGGCAGAAAGTTGTAGTCGTTACTCAGTTCTCAGTTCTCAACTTAGATGAATCAAACATCATTCCGTCTTGTTTTTCTCATGATGAGAAAACAGACAGATGACACAATCATTACTTGAGTTACTTCCATACATTCGAATCTAATCATTTTTCGTTTAAGTATTTTATAGGATAATAATGAGTTTAACCAATCAGAGAGGTTATTTCTTTAGGATTAGAGATACATAAATTGTTCTCTTACTTATGTAGTATAGATGTATAGCACCACCAACCGTATAACATACTACATGTATGTATGTGCGTGATCGCGATGTCCCAAGGGGGTCGCTCTAGAAAATTGCACAAATCTGTATCACAGAGACAGAAGATATAAAATCAATGTGCTGAACAAAGATAGCATATATCGATACACTAAATTTATCGTTTTGGAGCAATTCTCCAGTCCCCAGTCCCGACCGAGCTTCCATTCTCTTATGTTTGATTCCGTACTCAGAATTTGTCACTTTATGGTTTTTCATGCTCGAGTTTACAACAATAACATCGATGTTTAATTTTTATCAATCAATTATAATAAATATAATATAACAAAATATTTAAATATTAAAATGGGATTTTCAAGTAAATTAGTGAGTTATAATAAATGTTGTAATCCTTATAAATCGAAGAATCATCATAAAACTAAGTCATTACAGAAAGTGTCAGAAAATATTAAAAAAGTTTTGATTAATGTTACATTAGATGAAAGAATATGTTCGACATGCAGAAAACGTGCTTATAAAGATTATAATGACCTGCAATGTTGGTGTTCATCTATTGAATATTTTATGAAAATTATTTTTTATAATTAATTAATATCTTTTCTATAAATCTTGCATGCAATTATTTAATTCTAGGCATAATATTATTGGCAAAAAAAACTTATTAACAAAATTTATGTTGAATGTTTAATATTTAGGTTATAGTTGCTTCTGTTTTATGTAAATTTTGCATGCTATTTATTTTAGATGTAATAAAAATGGTAAAGTTTAATTCCCACAATTTCTGTTTAAGGTAGTTGTCGACTCCTTACATCATAAAAAACTGTTTATTAACAAATGCTTTAAAATTTAATTTACAACTTCAATATAATTTCACAAATAAATAGTTAAAATTTTATAACCTCCAGCGGTTTCAAAAGTAAGATATAAAACTGAAATTTTCATTTTATATAATAAATATCATTAAAATTACAAATTTAAAATATTATATTATAATTATGAAACCGTTAATCGTTCTAAAAATTTAACTATTTATTTATAAAGTTATATTGAAGTTATAACCAAATTTAATGAATGTTTAATATTTAAGTTATAGTTGCTTCTGTTTTATGTTAATTTTGCATGTTATTACTTTATTTTAAAACAAAAAATTATTTGATTTTATAACGAATATTATAATAGCAAAGAAGTGTAACTTACAAAAATCCTATTGAAAGTTTAATATGTAGGTAACCGTTAATTGCAAATATCAACTAAAATATATAAATTTTAAATATTCTCACAAAATTAAAAATATTTATTCAGAGTATTAGTATTTAAAACATTTAATTCTTCCTATAAGATGCATCACATAAATAGCTCTTATTGTAGTTTCATTATGTGTTTGTCAACAATCATTATTTTGTAGTAGCTTTCTAGTTCTGTAAAACTTAAGATGCGTTAAAAATTTAAATGACATTTATTGGATTATGTATTTTAATTTTTTGAATTTGCTTTTATAATATCTTTCTCGCATGTTTCTTATTTAGTATTTTCTTGTCTGTAAAGTTTCTGTCTGTAAAGTTGAGAATGGATGACACTTGTGCAGCAATTGCTTTACCACCGCATATTATCAATGATTCTATTGGATTACTAAATAACTTGAAAGTAATTTTCCATGATCCATCAACGTCAAGAGATAATCAAATATAAATTATTACAATGTTGCCAATCACATGGAGTTATACTCAAATGAAACAATATTTTGATGCTTCTTATCATATGATCAAATATGCTCGTAGTCTTATCGAAGACAAGGGGATTTTGTCATCACCTTATCATAAAATAGGTATTTACTTTAGTATTTGTATGTAATTTCAATTTTCTTTTAATATTTTAATTTATAAATATCGAATAATAATTTTATGGTAAGAGAAGCAAATGCAAAATATAAAGAAAATTCTTTTTCGAATTTTTTAAATCTGTTAAGTTTTGGTATCTTTAAAGTTATTGTGTTTAAATGAAAATAATAAATTAAATATTACCTAATATTGGCATTTAAAATATTTCTTTATTATACTTTAGAAATAATATAAGATGTGCTTCTAATACATTGATAACATTTACATTATTTCTTTTTATTTTAACTATTTAAAATAAAATATTTTTAAGTGTCTATAATCAAATTAACCATGTTAGCTAAATAGGTATTAAAAATATTTTAAACAAACAAAAGTTGTTTATAATGAATAATATCATGAATATTTCGTTTTACATAAAATATTTTCTGCTTAGGTAAATCCATATCTTGTGATATAATCTCTTCATTTACGAACTTTTAAGAGATGATATAACTTGGACTATACCTGGCATGAAGGATGTAATATGTACAAGAAATAGTGATGGAATTAAAGAGAAACTTCAAAAGCGACTGATTCTGTTGAATTTAACGGAATTCTATCAGCTTTATAAATTGGAATTTCCAGAGAATAAAATTGGTCTCACAAAATTTACTATGTTGCGTCCTAAAAACTGTGTGTTAGCAGGAAGCAGTGGGACTTACAGCGTGTATGTTTGTTCTTATCATCAAAATGTAAAGTTGATGATTTAAGGTACTTTAATTTATTATGATCATATATCTTAATATAAATAATAGTACTTCCAATTTTGAAAGCTTATTTTTTTTTACAGATAGTCATTTATCTAATTTTACAAAAAATGAAGAACAGAAAATAACATCATATGTAGATTGTTTTGATTTTTTAATTTGTGAATCACCATCTGACTTGTGTTATTTAAACAACTGCGAGAAATGTTCAGGATCTATCAATCTAGAGAAATTCTTATTAAAAGTGTTTGAAGATAATTACGTCACCTCAATTTCTTTCAAGCAGTGGATTAATAATCCACAAACAACTTTAGAAACTTTAATCAAGGAAACGCCTGAATTTGTAAAATATTTTTGTGAAAAAGTAAAAGGATTACTTCCTCATGCAACAATAGCATCCAAACAATCTTCATATTCAAGAAAATTAAAGGACCATCTGGAACCACATGAATTTCAAATAATTGTGGACTTTGTCGAAAATTACGCGTTCACGATTCAAGATGCTGCTCCTGGTTTCCATTGGAATAACGCCCAAGCTACAATCTATAATGTCGTAATTTATTACAAAGAAAATGAAATCACAAAACATAAAAGTTTGGTTATAATTTCTGATTGCTTAATTCATGATGCTGTAGCAGTTTATTCGTTTCATAAAATAATTCGGAATTTTTTGAATGATGAATTTTCTTCCATAAAAAAGATTTATTATTTCTCTGACGGTGCCCCCCAACAGTATAAGAATTTCAAAAATGTTATTAATTTAGCTCATCATAAAATGGATTTTGGATCAGACGCTGAATGCATTTTCATCCCACAGCCCATGGGAAAGGTCCATGTGATGGTCTTGGGGCAACAGTAAAAAGAGGAGCTCTTAGAGCAAGCCTACAGAGATCAACAATTGAGCCAATTTTGACAAGTGAAGATCTATTTCATCGGCTAAGCACAACTGAAAGAATGCCGAATATAACCTTCAAATATTCTACCCAGAAAAATTATGATCAAACTAAAAAATTTTTAGCCAAACGGTTTCACAATAACAGACGGGTACAACATCTTCAGGACCAGCACTGTTTGATTCCAATTGATGGTACCATAAGAGCAAAACTATATTCTGAATATAATTTTTATACAGACACTGTTATTTTATAATTTTTCTCTGTCTTCGACCAATGGAAAGAAAAGTTATTATTTGCTTAATTTTGATTAAATTATATATTTAAGGATAAAAATAAATATTATTATTAAATAACATTTTCCTAAATAAAACATACTTCATATTGTTTAAAGTTAGGATGTTAAAAGATTAAAGTATTGGTCATTATTATAGTTTTTATTTTGATTATTAAATATTTTATGATAATGATGATGATCATAATACTGATTATTATTATTATTTTTATTATGGTTAATATTTTCTAGTAACTGAAATAATTAAGATGCAGCAGAAATAGCTTTAAATATTGGTTTAGATTATCATTCTTAATTACCTTATACTATTAGTCATTGCTATATGTTTATTTTTAATTATAGTATAATTAATGACAAAAATAATAATAATCATCACTACATAACATCCTTCTAAAAGGAAAAGACTTTTGATATTCTTATTTTGGGTAATGATTGTAAAAATAGAACTAATCATCGCTCTATCATATTTTCATTTATTATAATTATTTTTTTTAAGTTGAAAAGTATTTGAAAATTAAAATGTCACTAGAATAAAAATAAAATGAAAAAGTACTTGTCAACAGTTTGACAATCCACGAATACAAAATTTTTTAATTTTGTAATATTTTATAATGAATAAATTTTATGCATCTTGAATTAATTTAATTTAATTTCTTTTATTTCCAGATATATGATATAAATATCAATTCCTAAATATATTTTTAAATTTTCTCAATGAATAGTCTATTTGCAAAATTAAAATGTCACTAGAATGAGGATCAAATCAAAAAATACTTGCCAAAAGTTCCACAATCTATAAATAAAACATTCTTTGAATTCGTAATAAATTTTTATATTAAATCAATTTCATGCCTATAGAATTTATTTTACTTCATTATTTTTACTTCTAGATATATGATATAAATATTAATTCTAAATAAATAATATGTATTAAAAAAATTTTTCAACACATATTTAAAATCATTATAATAACAAGTTATTGAAACACATAAATATGTTTTGGTTACGAGTGTATTTTGAGGTTGTCTAAATAATGAACAGTTGATATTTCAATTCAGGTTCTAAATTGATAATTAAATTATTAAGAAATAGATCTCTTTTAAGATATTTAAAAATCATTTGTTCGTATATTGCATTATCTATAAGCGAAGAACCAAATCCACAGCATATATGTTTTGAATTGAAAATTCTGTTTTATTTTTTAATATTCAAAGTTCTATAGCTCTTCTCTCAGTTCTATGCCTAAGATGAGACAAAGCTCACTTCAAGATATTATGAAAAGACATAACATAGTGCAACCTGAGTGAAATCAACCTGGTCGAACACCAGAAATTCAAAATTACATGAAAGTACAAAATGAACCAATCAGAAGACAGCAATTCTGAGATTTAAAAAAATTTGTGTAGATTCTACTCATCATTTGCAACAATAAATATATTTATAAGTAAATCTCTAAAATCCTTAGTTTCTGAGGAAAAAAATAATTAAGTTGGTAATTTAACAAAAAAATTTGAAAAATCACAATATTCTATTACTTATTACTCGTAATCCCTTTGGCCTATGCCTCTAAAAATTTTTTTGTATATTTTGGGTATCAAATGGAACCTCTTCACGGATTTTCAGCAAATTCTATTTTTTTGTCAGTCGAGTTGACATGAAACGTCCCATATATATATATATATATATATATATATATATATATATATATATATATATATATATTACAAAAAAATAAACCTCCGGTGAGACAAAAAGAGAAGCTCTTTAAAGATGTAAGCTCAATTTATTTAATTTTATTTGAAAGCTCTTAATATTAACCTGGGAAGTTAAGCCTAAAGCGCTTGTATGTCCCCAGAGTCAACCGAGCTCAATTTGAATTTCTTTTTTAATAAAAACCTTAGATAACAAAAGGCGTTAAGTATAGGCGCTTATATGTCCCAATTGTTATCGGTTTAGTAAATTAAGTTTATTTTAATTTTTGCTTTTAAAAAACAAAGGGCGTTAAGCTTAAGCGCTTGTATGTCCCAATTGCTAAGCCAAAATATTCTACGGCCAAGAAATCAATATTAAATTCTTAATTAAATGTCAACTCAGGTAAACAAAGGGCGTTAAGCCTAAGCGCTTGTATATCCCAATTCTTACCGGTCTGAGTTGATTCAAGAATAAGGCGCGCGAGTCAGCGAGACTCGTGCTTTTATACGCGCAGAGCTTCTCTTCATCTCTCTTACAATGGTGGAGAGCTTTTAAAGTTGCGCGCGCTTACAAGCTTTACAAAGTTTCGGAGTTTTATTTCTCCGTCTCGCTCGCTCTTATACGCTTAAATGTTAAGACATAGTAAACACGCTGTGAGGTTGCCTCGCGCGCTGTAAGCCAGCTGTGCGTTGACTTGTATACAACCTTGTATATAGGTCACCCGCTTACTATGCCTTAATACGTAGATTTTTTAATAAATTAAATAAAATTAAAATATAAATATCTAATAATTCTTTAAAATAAAATATATTTTTAAAAGAAATCATTAATTTGAAAGCAAATAAATAATTAAATAAATAAATAATTTGAGATGATAAAAAATAAATTCAAATTCAAATGAAAAATTTTTAAAATAATTAAATAATAATAAAAAATATAGCAATTAGTAATGAAAAATAAGAAAATAAAATTAAATAAAAATGCAAATTATAATAATATATAAAAATATAAAAAGGGAAAAAAAACAAGGCGCTTTGGGGCGTCAGATTCTAATGGTTCTCCAAAATTCCAAATCGAGGTAAACGAGGACGGTAAAACATATATATTTAGTGACTATATAGAACCTTACGAGACTCAACCATAACCTAAAAATATTTTTGAAAATTTCAAAATGGCCTGTACATTCATTGTATTAATGCATTTTTATTTGTGGCTTCTAAAAACTTTTATTTTCATAAAATCTATCATTTATAATTTTTGCTGAACTGTAGGAATGGTGGAAAGTACCTAAAATATAAAAAAACTGAAAATTTTATAGATTCATGGCATTTTAGAGGCTTAATTGCATTCTGATCATTAAAATAACACCAAAAACACGTTCAGCGACCCAAAAAACCCTAAATATTGATATTCAGTCGGATTTATATCATATTCATCCATAAAATACGAGAATAAGCTCAAAAAAATCATTTTTCGACCAAAAAGACTTCTGTAGTCTTTTTATTACCATCCTAAACTATAATTTAACTACTTCTTTTTCAAAGTAACCTTAACAATTTATTCACTGACCGATAACCTCCTTGATACTGATTGTTAATCTTATTCAGTACGATTTTTGGCCGGAAGAAATGAAATTAACCTCAAAATATTAACTTAGTGACTAAAAATGACCTCAACTATCATTTTTCTGTCGTATTCAAAACAACATATTGAAAAAAAATATATATTGGAGGATTCTAAGAACTTCTCACTGCGATTGCTTATATTGTTCTGTGCGATATTTTGTCAAGTACCATGAAAATATCGCAAAATAATGCGCTAAATAAATTACTAATTTTTTATTTGCTTACTATTTGTTTTTCATTATTTTTCTTTATAATTCAGTGAAATTCAGTTTTTTATTTTAAAAATTATTTAATAATAATTTGGTGATAAAATATTTTTTTTAAAATTTTTAAGAAAAAAATTGCGTTTACCGAGGTTTGAACCCACGATCAAAACAAAAAATAATACATGCTTATCAAACCCTCCACAAGTTCAATCACATTTAAATTTTAACTTAAATGTTTTTTATTACCTCATATTTTTATATACCACGTTCTTTAATTAAGGGCATAGGTTCAAACCTGGGTACACACAATTTTTTTCTGCAAAATTTTTTTAAAAATATTATATTACTAAATCATTATTAAATAATTATTTTTAAAATTAAAAACTGAATCTAACTGAACTATAAAGAAAAATAATGAATAACAAATAGTAAGCGAATAAAAAGAGCCACGGTGGCTTAGGGGCTAGAACATCCGACTCTCACCCAGAGGGCCTGGGTTCGAGTCCCGGTGGGGGCGGGATTTTTTCAATTTTTAATTAAAAGTGGAGAATTTTTCGGACTCAGTAACACCGTGGTGGACCACCCCGAATGATTTTCTGCGGTTTAACAAAAACCACAGATTATTATTCGAGAGTCGGTAAGGCAGAATGCAACTGCTCCACTACTATCGTTGAGCCGGAACGTTCTGCCGGGTTGGTATGAGCTCTCGATGCGCTTAAAAGGAGCAAGTCTCCCCGCCTGAGTAGGCCTGCACGGGTACACGAACACCTTCCGTGGTAAAAAGGTATGGTTTCGAACGCGAAAACACCGGAACACACAGGTGGTCGAGGTGTCCCGTAAACAGATGTAAAAAATCTATACGGGGTAAGGAAAGCTATAGAACATATAGTAAGCGAATAAAAAATTAGTAATTTAAAAATTAACAATTTTTAATAATTAAGAGACTGCTGTATACCGACACAGATACTTGTTTTACCGACTCTATTTAAAATTTATTTCTTATGAAAACTAGTTACTGGAGGCAGAAATCAAAAGATGGTTTCAATGCATATAATGAATAGCAATATTTTCTCTGATGAGAATAAATTAATTTTATTGCTTGCTTTTCTAGAAAAGTTTGAATAACTTAAAAATCGTATTTTCTGCCTCTAATCTCTAATTTCATAAGTTATTCAAACTTTTCTCGAAAATAAAGCGAAAAAATTAACCCATCTTTATAAAAGAAAGTATCAATTTTCATTATACAAATCGAAACTATCTCTTCATTTCTGCCTTTATCTGCTAGTTTAAAAAAAAAAATAATTTTGTAATCAGAAAAGGACAGAGAAATACGGCGGCCTCTTAAATCATATTTTAAGTTTAATAAAGATAATATTTTTTTCGTTATCAACTAAAATAGCAAATTAATTTATTTTCAGTTTCATATTGCCTAAATGTGCATATTTTTGTAAATTATCGTTATGTTCTTGTATTATGTAATCATTGTTTTCATTTTTTAATTCAAACAATTAATACCGTAAAGAATGAGATTCTTATCAGGGCATGATTTCTCTTTTATAATCAGAAACTACATCTTCTACTGTATCACTAACAAATATAAACTACAGAGCTGTCCCGCACAGCATAAAATTTTTTGAAATATTTCAGAAATATTTCAAACGCTTTATACTGTGTGGGGTCCATCTGCTTGCTTGTACTCCAACACAAGCTCGGCATGCCACTAGAAATACTTCCTTAAAAAGAGGCCAAAACAATCTATCTTTGTCTAATAGTATTTTTCATCATTTATGTAAACACCATTGGCTATGACACGAAAAAAATTGCAGCCCCCGCTAGATACTAGTATAATGGTTAAATTTTATAATTAGAACAAAATAATTTAATCATGTAGTTTTTGAATAATATGAGACCTACTAAAAAAGATTGGTCATATTTTAGATTTTCAGTAGGTCTCATATTATTTAAAAACCACGTGATAAAATTATTTTGTTTTCATTATAAAATTTACCTATTATACTAGTATCTATCGTGGGATGCCATTTTTTTAGTATTACAACCAATGGTTTCAATATAAATGATGAAAAACACTATAAGACCAGGACAGATAGTCCGGCCTGCTCTTAAAATATATCTTTAAGAGGAGGTCACGTATCTCTGTCCTTTTCTAATCAAAGAATTTAGTTTTTTTACAGAAATTAATAACTTTAGCAAAAAATGAAGAGAAAGCCGCATCTCGTAATGAAAAAAGCAATATTTTCTTCGATAAGAAAGAATTAATTTTATTGCTTCGTTTTCAAGAAAACCTTGAAAAACTTAAGTGATAGAGGTTAGGGTGGACAATTTGGTTTTTCAAGGTTTCCTTGAGAACGAAGCAATAGAATTAATTTTTTCTTATCAAAGAAAATACTGCTTTTTTTTATACAAAATGCGGCTTTCTCTTCATTTTTTGATAAAGTTATTAGTTTTTGTAAAAAATCATTTCTTTGATTAGAAAAGGACAGAGATACGAGAACTCCTCTTGAACTGGGAAAATATTTTAGTAATATTACATAACTATTTTGATGTTAATTACTTTTAAACCATACTGAAGCACAACATGCAATATTTTTGCTGGCTAGGCGCATTATTTGGCAATATTTTGGTGGTGCTTGACAAAATATCGCACAGAACAATATAAAGATCACAGTGAGAAGTTCTTAGAATCCTCCAATATATTTTTTTTTCCAATATGTTGTTTTGAATACGACAGAAAAATGATAGTTGAGGTCATTTTTAGTCACTAAGTGAATATTTTGAGGTTAATTTCATTTCTTCCGGCCAAAAATCGTACTGAATAAGATTAACAATCAGTATCAAGGAGGTTATCGGTCAGTGAATAAATTGTTAAGGTTACTTTGAAAAAGAAGTAGTTAAATTATAGTTTAGGATGGTAATAAAAAGACTACAGAAGTCTTTTTGGTCGAAAAATGATTTTTTGAGCTTATTCTCGTATTTTATGGATGAATATGATATAAATCCGACTGAATATCAATATTTAGGGTTTTTTGGGTCGCTGAACGTGTTTTTGGTGTTATTTTAATGATCAGAATGCAATTAAGCCTCCAAAATGACATAAATCTATAAAATTTTCAGTTTTTTTATATTTTAGGTACTTTCCACCATTCCTACAGTTCAGCAAAAATTATAAATGATAGATTTTATGAAAAGAAAAGTTTTTAGAAGCCACAAATAAAAATGCATTAATACAATGAATGTACAGGCCATTTTGAAATTTTCAAAAGTATTTTTAGGTTATGGTTGAGGCTTGTAGGGTTCTATATAGTCACTAAATATATGCGTTTTACCGTCCTCTTTCATCTTGATTCGGAATTTTGGAGAGCCATTAGGAATTCACCTAAATATAACGAAAAAACAAAAAAACACGTTTTTTGAGGTTATGTGGTCAATTTTGAGCCTGGGGATCTGAAACTTTCAGGATCTTAGTTTTTTGACAAGACAAAAGAATAAGCAAAGTTCCAGGGAAATTCGAGTTAAGGCCATTTTCACATACTTATTCGGCTATACTCTTTGGGGTCATATGCTGTAACTTGGATCACTAACGTTCAGTTTATGTTTTCTTAAGGCTCTAGAATTAAAACTACTCTAAGAATACCAATTCTCAATAGCTTTCCATCAAATTAGACAAAAAAATAAATTCCATGCAAAATTTCAAGCAAATTGATCGATTATTTTCGATATCTAATTAAGTAAATAAATACAAACACTTTTTTCAAAAATTTCAAATGCTCTAATATTAAAACTATGATAAGGAAATAAATTGTCAGAAAGTTATTTTATTTCGGGGATCGAGAATTACTTTAATGCAAATTTTTAAGCAGATTTATCGGATAGTATACAAAAAATACCTAAAAAATGAAAAATTGAAATTTTTTTTTTTTTAATGACTAAAATTAAAACTACGCTAAGAAAACAAATTCTCAATAGCTTCCCATTAAGTCACCCTAAAAATCACTTTTTTCGACTTCCTGAGACCAAATATGTAGATAGATAAATGGATAAGCATTTATTCGTATAAATATACAAATAGGTGTGTAACATAATGTGTAATTATAAATATTGCACTTAAATACAGATATCACAGTCAAATAGCTAATCCTAATAATACTCAAAAAGTAAGTTACTATAAAAAGTGATATCACAGAATAATACGAACTAAGATTAAAATAATAAAAATGCACGCAATAATACATTAAATTAAAAACAGTTATTCCTTATCTATCAGTCAAAATGTTAAAATTTAAGTTTAATAGTATATAACAATATTTGAATAAAATAAAACAATAAAAAGCGTATGCAAAAGCATACGACGCAGTCAATACAATAAAATGAAATCATTCAGCCATCAGTCATACAATAAATACATTTACACCTCAAGCCTGTATATGGGACATTACAAAAATAAATTAACATATAAATTAAAAATATTAATTTCAATCAAGGTCGAACAAGTACCCCCTCACTGCTGACTTAAACCTGCTAAGAGATGGAAGATGTTCAATCTCAGCAGGCAGGAAGTTCCAAAAATGTGCACCTTGAACTCTGAAGAAATTCCTGCCAGTTTCAGTATGCATAAAGGGCATCGCTAGCTCCTTGATTTCTCCCCCAGTAGCCGCCCTAGGTACACATCTAGTGAAGAGACCCACTAGATGCTCCGGAGTATTCATGCGTACGATTTTGTACATAAGTGCGACCAAAAAATACTGTCTCCTTGAATCACTATGCAGCCAACTCAACGCGGTTCTATAAGGAGAAACATGAGCTCTGATTCTTACGCCCAATACATATTTCACACACGAATTTTGCAGTCTTTGTATCCTTTCTCTCAACTTCTGAGTAGCATCAAGCAGAACTACCGAACAGTAATCGAGATGTGGAAACAGCAGGGAAGTTGCAAGTTGTTTACGCAGAGCCTCCGTGGTGCACCGACGAAAAATGCGCAAAGCATATAACACCCTGTTAAATTTCTTTATAACCATATTAATGTGTGGCTCCCAGGAAAGTTTAGAGTCAAGTACAACACCAAGACTCGTTACAGAGTCAGAGAAAGGAACGCCGACATCTCCATCAAGATCAATCGTCCTTGGCATCCCAGTATAAAAAGAATTAATAAAACGATTACTACCAAAAAACGATTACCCTAGTCTTATCAGCATTTTCAGGGGCGCATTAAAACTGTGCATTGGCAACGCTATATTACAAGTGAATTTTTTCCCTATCAAAAATCAGGGGAAATCGCGAAAAAATAAGTGGGTCTCCAGGAGACCCACTGCCCCTGAAAAAGTTAAAGTAAAAGAAGCATCAACCGCCCACTCCGACACCGCATTGGCTGCCCTATAAAGTATAAAAATACTCTCATCCACATTCTCACGAGGAATCTGCCTATAAATTTGCAGGTCGTCTGCATACAGTAGGTGCTCAACACTACCAGAGTCAAGAGCGTCACGTACGTTGTTAATGTAAAGGCAAATAAACAAAGGCCCCAGTACCGAACCAAACTTATTCTTTTCGTAAGTGTGTCAAAACCATTTGTTTTCTCCCTGAAATATAGGAGTTTATCCACACGCGATCGTGTCGAATGCCTTACTGAAGTCAAAAAGCAAAAAAAGTGTGAAAAGTTTTTTGTCTAGGCCTGATCTTATGTCGTCAATTAATTTAAGTATTGCTAATATTATTCTTTTCTATGGTTATAGAGCTATGAAAATTGGACCTGGAATTCCTCTTTATAACATAAATTAATAATAAATGCTAGAATTTGGTTTAATATTCATTGCTCTATAACTCTAGAAAAAAATAATATTTTTGTATGCTATAAGCACTATTTCGAAAGGATTTGAGGTCAGCTTTCATTTAAAACAGGTTTTAAGCTTCGAACTGTTAAGGCTAAAGAGCTATAAGCGCTTGAAATTTAGTAACTTTTTCAATTATTTTCTGTAATTGCGTATGACTAGCAAAATATTGAGCGTTCGGGTCTAAGATTCTGGTTCTCTTTATATCTTGACACCTAGAAACTTATCCCAAAGTTTGAGAAAAATCCGTGATCCGGAGGCCTGGGCCTCTCCTAGTAAATCAATTAAATTTTTAATAATTATATTTATGAGTCATAAATTTTAATTTTAATTCAATATTTTAAATTTATTAATACATTTATTACAGATTTTCCAAATAATATTACAATTTACGTGAGAAAAAGTTACCCACTGATTTCTATAGAAATAAATCAGCTCAGTAGTAATAACTACTTGAATGACGAAAAGACCTACACTTGCTTAGGTAAAAGGCAATATGTATTAACTTATAATGATAATGGAAAAAAAGTTTTCATTAAAAAAAAAATTGCTTTTGCACCCACTTAAGGATTTATATTCAAATTTTTCGAATCAATACTCTGGAGATGAAAAAATACCCTCTTTGTCCTATTTTATATCGTTAAAACCGTCAGAGTGCATATATGCTAGGGATCCTGGAAGCCACAATATTTGTGTTTGCGATCAACATCAAAAACTCAAATTATCTGCCTTGTCAAGAAAACTCAAATATCGGGATCTTTTACATGGCGCTGTTTGTAATGTTGATAATGAAAAATGCATGACAAAAGAATGTACAAGTTGTCCAGGAAAATTACGAGTCAGAAAAACATTTGACAAAAAAGTGGAAGAATTAGATATAGAATTAAAGAAAGGACAGATAAAATATAAAAATTGGATTCAAAAAGGTAGTGCCGCTTCACTGGAGGACTTTGTATTTGATTTCTATCAATTAATAACACAGCTATTTGATGAGATAGACAATTTAACTTTACATCACTTCATTGCTGGTACTCAAAAAAGATACCTCAGTTATTATAAAAGCAATTTGTCATCTAATACTTGCATTATATTAATGGACTTCTCAGAAAACTATTCTTTTATAATTCAACAATCTGTCGACTCTTTTTATTATAACTTGCAAGCTACTGTGCATCCATTTTGTATTTATTTTAGAAAAGATGACATAAGTGAATTGTTGAATATCAATTATTGTATTATAAGTGATTATACAGATCATTCCGTATATTCTATGAATTTTTTTATTGCGAAAGTTATGAAAGTAATTAAAGAGCAGTATAGTTGGATTATGAAGATTATATATTTTTCAGACGGAGCACCTCAGCAGTATAAAAACAAGAATTAAAATTTCTTATAAATTAAATGAATCTCTTATTTATATGTAACTATATTAATATATATCCAATATGAAACTATTATTATGTTCAAATTCAGAAACCATTTAGCAAATGGCTTGTGTCATGAAAAGGATTTTGGTATGAAAGTCGAATCATATAATTTCTTTGCAACAAGCTACGGAAAGTCATCCTGCGATGCTCTTGGTACTTCATTGAAACAACAAGTTATGCGTCACAGTATTTGATCTTTTACAGAAGAACAGATAACCAATCCTCGTGAAATGTGTGAGTGAGCTGTCAATGAAGCTGATAAGATAATAAAATATTAAGATACAAGTGGCACGTTATTTGACGGCGTAGCGAGGCTGCTAAACGCCGTGAAATATCGGAACATTGAAGCCACGAGCATCTTATACTATTTTATAGCTCGAGTGATATACATTCACCATATTAAATCTGTACTAATAAAAAACAATAACAAACAAATACTATGCACTTCATGAATGATAATTCAAAAAATAAAAACGAAAATGTAAAAAAGCAAGTACTAGGTGTTCCGTGAATGATAAATTAAAAAAAAAGAAAGCGAAAACTATACAGGGTGTCCCATTTTAACTTGGACACGTCAATAACTCTGAAAATATAGACTTTTGAAAAAAATGTTTCAAATGAAAGTTATAGGGTTTCAAGGGGGGCATCCAATGGTGACCTTGATCGTGACCTTGACCATGACCTTCAAGGTTATTTAAAGGTCAATTCGGTTTTCTTAAATGGAAAGTCATAATTCTGATACCGAAAATGGAAAGAGCGGAAAATTTTACGTCCAAATATGACCTTGGCCATAATCTTTATTATGACCTTCAAGGTCATTTCAAGGTCAAGTCGATTTTCTTAAATGGAAAGCCATAATTTTGATCCCGTAAATGGAAAGTGCGGAAAATTTTACATCCACATATGACGTTGACAATGACCTTGACCATGACCTTTAAGGTGACCTTGAGGTCAAGTCAAATTTTTAATGGAAACCTACACTTTGAACATCGGAACGGTAGAATAACTAAATAAAAATTATTATAAATGTGTCTAGAATAATTGTAAGGTTTTTTCAAAATATCTAACGGTAATTAACTGCAGCCTCAACCATGGCCGTAAGTTTTGATTTTTTGAAAATCTTGTCTAAGCGAAACATTTCCAATTCTTAATAAGCAACCTCAAAAACCCATTAAATTAAATGTGTTACGGGTGATAGCTTCGCACGCATAGTCGAAGCACAAGAACGAAGCAGCGATAGCCGCAACTCAGCATTTTAGGCGAGATGTGCAGTAGTCGCGGCGACGTGCTAAATAAATAAAAAATAGTAATTAAAAAAAAAGTCACATCGTTCATTTCTACAAATTTGAGCTTTCAGATATTATTATACATTTCAGATATTTTTCTGCGTCTCAGAATTGAGATACTTTGTCGCTGTAGATTTGCCTGTGATTCCAAAATTTATTCAATAATAAGACTACTAAATACTTATTAGTTTACAGCTTTACTTCTAAAATTATTTCTCTTAAAATTAGAAAATTATCGAAAGTTGTTTTAAAAGTTTCATAAAAAATGGCTAATTATTTAGCAAATGATGTGGTTGATATTCTTTTAGTTCTTGGGGAATGTCACAGAAATTACAGAAATGCTTCTCAGCTTTACCGTCAACGTTATCCTGATCGTCGACATCCAGGACCACAACAAATTATAAACATTGAAAGAAGATCGCGTTCAAATGCACTACATCGTCATAGGCGACAAAATCGAGTCCTGAACAATAACGACCCTCGTCTACTCGCTATATTGGGTATGATTCATATAAATCCCCATATCAGTCTCCGTCAGATTGAACGAGAATTGGGTATTCCTAGAGCAACAGCACATCGACTGCTTTAATTAGTCAGATATCATCCTTACCATATTACTCTTGTTCAAGAATTAAATGACAATGATTGTATATTAAGAGTAAACTTTTGCACATGGGCACTTAATGAATTAGATCAAGATCCAGATTTCTTCTGGTCTGTTTGTTTCTGTGATGAAGCCACATTTCATAGTAACGGCAGCCTTAATCGCCATAACAGTCACTATTGGTCGCCAGTTAATCCTCACTGGTATAGAGAGGTATTAAATCAGCATCGATGGAGTTTACATGTATGGGCAGGGATAGTTAATGGATCTATGATTGGACCACATTTCTTTGAAAGAACTATTAATGGTATGATGTATTTAGATTTTCTTCAAAATCATCTACCTGGTTATTTGGAAGACATCCCATTAGATGTTCGACAAAGAATGTGGTTTCAACAAGATGGCGCTCCTGCTCACCACGCTGGAATTGTGACAACGTTTCTTCGGCAACAATATCATGAACGGCTTATCATCCGCAATGGTCCAGTGCCATGGCCTCCAAGATCTCCGGACTTGAATCCTCTTGACTCATACTTTTGGGGATTCGATAAAGATGCTGTCTACCAGAAAGCTCCAACAACGAGAGAAAACATGATGCAGAGAATAATAGAAGCTTGTCAATCGGTAACGCAAGAAACTTTGCAACGTGTTATGCGTAACTTTAGGAGGAGACTAACATTATGTTTAGAAAATCAGGGTGGACACTTTGAACACCTCATACCAAGAGGTAACGCCAATGACGATTAAGTAAGATAAATATTTATTTTATCAAATGTACATAAAAGCGTTGGGAACCTTTATTCCTGACCTTAACTGGTTGGGAACGCTTAGTCCTTACCTTAACTGGTTGGGAACCTTATTCCTGACCTTAACTGGTTGGGAACCTTATTCCTGACCTTAACTGGTTGGGAACGCTTAGTCCTTACCTTAACTGGTTAGGAACCTTTATTTCTTACCTTAACTGGTTGGGAACCTTTATTCCTTACCTTAACTGGTTGGGAACCTTATTCCTGACCTTAACTGGTTGGGAACGCTTAGTCCTTACCTTAACTGGTTAGGAACCTTTATTTCTTACCTTAACTGGTTGGGAACCTTTATTCCTTACCTTAACTGGTTGGGAACCTTATTCCTGACCTTAACTGGTTGGGAACGCTTAGTCCTTACCTTAACTGGTTAGGAACCTTTATTGCTTACCTTAACTGGTTGGGAACCTTTATTCCTTACCTTAACTGGTTGGGAACCTTATTCCTGACCTTAACTGGTTGGGAACGCTTAGTCCTTACCTTAACTGGTTAGGAACCTTTATTTCTTACCTTAACTGGTTGGGAACCTTTATTCCTTACCTTAACTGGTTGGGAACCTTATTCCTGACCTTAACTGGTTGGGAACGCTTAGTCCTTACCTTAACTGGTTAGGAACCTTTATTTCTTACCTTAACTGGTTGGGAACCTTTATTCCTTACCTTAACTGGTTGGGAACCTTATTCCTGACCTTAACTGGTTGGGAACGCTTAGTCCTTACTCTTACTAGTTGGTATCGTGCTATTTCTTACCGAAATTAATTATCAAATTTAATAAGTTATTTAACGTCAATCATGACCTTAGAAGGTCAAATTTTGTAAATGGTCAAGGACTTATTTAGCTTTAATATTTTCAGTACCTTTCATAGCGGAGTCAAAAATCTAGGGTTCCACTTAAAAATTCGCCTTAAACTTAAGATGACCTTGAAGATCGTGGGTTTCCATTTAAAAAATCGACTCGACGTTCTAATGACCTTGAAGGTCATGGTCAAGGTCATATTTGGACGTAAAATTTTCCGCTCTTTCCATTTTCGGTATCAAAATTATGACTTTCCATTTAAGAAAACCGACTTGACCTTCAAATGACCTTGAAGGTCATGGTCAAGGTCACGATCAAGGTCACCATTGGATGCCCCCTTTGAAACCCTACAACTTTTATTTGAAACATTTTTTTCAAAAGTCTATATTTTCAGAGTTATTGACATGTCCAAGTTAAAATGGGACACCCTGTATATGAGCCAAAACTAAACACTTCGTGAATGATAAATCAAAAAAGATTTTAAGAAATTATAATTTTAAAAATAAACTTAAAATGTGTAATAATAATTAATTTTAATCAATATAATTGATATAATGTGAAATTGTTTGTTGAAATCATCTTTTATAAAGTCATAAATTTAAATTTTGTTTCACGTATGTATTAGCGTCGTAGGAGCGGTGAGGAAGTAACTTATGTATAGTATAGCAATAGCAATCGTGCGTAGTAATAGGGGGTTCCTTGGAGCATTTTATAATACAACGCCGAAATGCACTGAAAAGACATCGGCCCCCACCCCGCCACATAGGTATGGCTGTGGTGGCGCTCGTGCTTCAGCATACTATAGGAGCCAACCGGCACCTTAGCGGCGCCGGTTTGAGCACACTTAGTAAGCCGTAATGGCGGCACTGTATGCTATGTGCTAACTGATACCGCAAGAGGACCGCGCGGCACGCTCATGATACGGGCTCGCGCTAGTGTCATAAGCGCACTGTGTGACCGTATGCCGGTCACACAGTCTATGTAAGCTATCACGTTTGGCACCACTGTAGACAGGTGGACGCCTGTATTTACGCTGATGTCTTTGCAGTGTGACTATACCACTTCGCTTTGCATGTTACGCTATTATCAATTTTAGTTTTACTCGTATTTTACTTGCTTATAATTGTTATTTAATTTTAAAGTTGTTAAAATAAATGAGTTGCAATGATCTACACCTTATGATTATCAATGAAAACTCTATAAAATAATCAAGATGTGAAATTATTGCTTATTATACTAGGCACATCTAAAATTAGTCTTTCTTTATTGAACCGTATAAAAAAGTTAAAAATTTTTCACAGTTCTTTTTATTCACTGTCAAAAAATAGGCTATTTTTGTCCCGAGAAAGCGTGGCAAAAGTACGAATTTATGTCACGCAGTGCTATGAAGT
Source organism: Anastatus disparis (assembly GCA_017163975.1). NCBI lineage: Eukaryota > Metazoa > Arthropoda > Insecta > Hymenoptera > Eupelmidae > Anastatus > Anastatus disparis. The sequence goes on along the minus strand of JAFFSR010000033.1, from coordinate 626,180 downwards.
ATATAAATACCACGACGTTATTCAATAAGAATAGAATACAATGATTTATACTCTACTAAAAAATCTCAAATAAGATTTTGAATGGGATCTCAAATGAGATCTTAAATGAGATCTCAAATGATTTATCATGCCAAAATATTATTTGACAATATTTTTTAGTCTGGCATGTTCGAAATTATTGATTAGGGGCTATTTTTAAAAAATTTGAACTTAGAAAATTTTCTAAAGTCTAAAAATCTAAAAAAAATTCCGAATTTTTCAAAAATAGTCTCTAATCCCAAACCCAAATAAGATTTTAGCATGAGATCTCATTTAAGTTTTTCAGTAGGGTATAAACAAATATAAAAAACACTTTTAATCAAATAATTTTATATTTTTTGACAGAACCTTATGGATGTCCAAAAGTGAAGTGAAAGAATATCAAAAACATTTGAAAAAACGATTTAATAAAGTTCACACGTTCCCAAAGACTAGATTGCACCATTGCTATATTTCAATTGATGAAAATGAAATCATCATGAAAATAACATCGATGTCAACGTAACAAATTAAAATCGAAGTGTAAATTGACATTGAAAGTAATAAATAGACTATTCATCAGTTTCAGATTTTTTTTAACATTATTTAGGTGAACCTCATATTCATACAAATTAACCTCTTCTAATGTTTGGCATCATTTGAGGACAGGTATTAAATATTTTAATTGCGATATACCCTAAGATTTTCTTATGGAAAAATTAGCACAATCAATTTTTCTGAATAAACTCTTGCTAGAAATTGATTTTTACCTCGTTTAATTAATATCGGAAGGAAACAACATTTTTTGAGAACGAATTTCTTTGTGTGTTTAAGGTATGCGTTAGAAAAGGTTAACTTCATTAAATTTATAAATACATACGAACATATGACAACTTTAATGGAAATGAAGTAATGAAAAATTAAAGTAAAGACAATTATATTGGTTTTTAAAGAAAATTTCTAGGTGCACCAAGAGCGATGATTACGATTTTAATTGCAAAATTCTTAAATGCGTTAAACAAGCGTTCACAAATTTAGTACTTTGAAATTCACTATAATTTGAACTGGCCATTGCATCGCTCTCATAGCACCTAGAGACTTTATTCAGTGCTCTAATTGAAGGTTTTGAGATCTCAATTCATAATTTGTAGTAAAATTCGTACTTTAGAACTCTTAAAATATTGTAAGAAAACAGAACCTCTATACAATTTAGCTTACTTGGGATGCAAAATACTTGGAAACACTCGATTTTCAGCGTCTAAAATAAGTAACCTAAAGGCAAATACCCAAAGATTTCTTGATGATAAGTTGTTGTTGATATAAAAAAGTATTGCTAAAAAAATTTTTGTGACATTTAGAGCGTGTAGAAATGAATACCATGATTTTAAAAATGGCAAAAACGCGATTTTTACGAAAATTGCAATATTTGAGCAGCTATACCTCTGTTCCATGAAAACTGATGTTCCGCAGCTTATTTTAAAGCTCATGATAATATCTTTTAAATGAGACCTACTGAAAGTGTTTTCTACGGTAAAATTGCCCTCGGCAGCAGTTTGAATATTGGTAGTTTTTTATTTTTTTAGTTTATTTAATTATTCTGTGAAAAGAAGATAAATAATTAATAATTCTAGAAAAATTTCAATAAATACTTGAGAATTAATAAAAAAAAATAAGAGGTTGTAAATTTAAATCGGTTCACTGGGTGACAAGTTAAAATAGTTTGAAAACAGGCTGAAAAAGGCTATTTTTGACGCTTTCGAGCCTATTTTTCTGGTTCTAGAGCCATTAGAGGGTTCAGATTTTCACCGAATACTCAAATTATATGATGAAAAAACATACCAAAATTTGGTATAGATCCGATGACCATCCCCACAAAACTCACCGAAAAGTAAAAAACTTGCTCATAATGGAAAAAATTTCTAGAAATTATTGTAAATAAGTGTTAGTAACTGTAAACAAATGAAAATAAATGTAAATAAGTGTTGAAAAATGCCTGAATTGAGACACAAATAACAGTTATTCACAGTTATTTACAACTTTCACTGCTATTTACACTTATTTACATTTATTTATATTTATTTACAGTTTACATTTATTCACTTTTTCTAAGATTATTAATAGTTTTCTTACAGTTTTTTACAGTTATTTACAGTTATTTACATTTTCGAAAATTTTCAAAAATTTATTCAATTTTTTTAATATAATATGCGAAAATTTTTGAAAATGTGAATGATTGTAAATAATTGTGAAAAACGATGAAAAAATTATAAATGATTGTAAATAATTATAAATAGCTGTAAATAACTGTAAAAAACAGTAAATAATTTTAAGTAACTATAAATAATTGTAAATAATTATTAATAACATTAAATTATTCACTAATTCAAAAAAATTTTGATAATATAAATAATTGTAAATAATAGTAGAGGTAATCGCAAATTTACGCTTTTCATAATCTAGGTGTAAATGTTACATATGCGCAAATCCACCAAACTTCTAGATTTTGCAATTAAAAAAAAAATTTTTTATATAATATTTAAATATTTAATAAGTCCTAATAAAGCTTTATTCAAAATAGGCCGGAGCAGTTTTGATTACCGATCGAGAAGTGAAAATGTTATTTTATCATAAATAAAATAATTATACTGTTTTCAAAAACAATTGTTATCGAGCGCAATTTTTTATACATACATGATTGTATAACAGATGGTTTTTTCATAAAATTGAACATATTTAAAACGAAAATTAAGTAACCGTACTTAGAGTTTAATAAACAGCTGCAGTATAAAATTTTTAATTTTTTAAGAGTTTTTTCAATTATTTTTGTCGAGCACAATAGAGAAATAAATTTCGTGAATGTATTTAAAATTTTAATGCATTCCATTACGTATAATAGGAGAAAATTAAACAACGAATTTGAATAGAGTATACTAGCAATATGTATATCGATTGATACATATAATATTTACAAAAGTAAAAGATTGTTTACATACTCACGGCTTTCCACATAAATAAATTTCAAAATAGCTTTATATCACGTGTTTAAATTTTTTAAAAATATTTTCGTAACTCAATTTTATACTAATAGAGAATACGAATTTATTTGTTTCAAATATCAATATCTTTTAACTTAAAAATGGTGCCTTATTTTTCTTTATAAAAGTTAATACATATAGTTTAGTTCACAGCTATGATACGAGCTATATACTGTTTATTTTAAATGTGCTTCATGCAAATCTGAAATATTCATATCGATCACATTTTTGGATAAAATTTTCAAACGACTAACTCACTGAAAAAAGAGGCATATTAATCTAGATGGTTGGAATTTATTCCTTTTTATAAAATAAACAAATTTCAAGGATTAGAAATCGAAAAAAATTTATGGCATAAATTTCGTAGAACAAAATAGTGCAAAATTCAATAATTAATGAAAGTTGGTCACATATTTTCTATGGTCGTGTAACTATTTAAAGAATTATAGAACATATATGAAATTTTTAAGTTTATTTCACATATGTACTTGCTATCTTTTCCAGTTATTGGCCCATCAAAATATTTGACGGCGCTCATATAACTATTTTAAAATATTTAAAAATTAACTAACAAGGAGAGTGTTTTACCTTTGGGTCACCGATTTTGCTAAGATTTTGAGAATGTTTTTTGGATGCAGAAATATGAAGAAAGCCAAAATTTTAAAGGCCAACTCTCAATATTTCCCTAGCTACAGATGGTTGAAGAAAATCACTAAAAAGTTACTAGATTTTCAAACCCTTGTAGTTCCTCCTTCGAGCATATACTACTGGAGGAAGCCTCCGAATGGCAGAAAGCGTTACAAGGCGAAGAGAGAGAAAGCCTCTATTTTGGTACGTGCTGTCTCTCTCTAGCCTGATTTGATTGGCTGCTTCTGTTTCCCACTAAGAAAGTGAGAGAGAGATAGCACGTACCAAAATAGAGGCTTTTTCTCTCTTCGCCTCGTAACGTAGTTAATAGCTGGGAGGCTTCCTCCAGTAGTATATGCTCAAAGGGTTCCTCAGCCTTATTAGCTGGAAGCTTAAACCTTTTTTGAAAAAATGAAAGCTGAGCTAATATCCTTTTGGAATAGTAGTTGAAGCATATCAAAATATTATTTTTCCACAATGTTATAGCGTAATAAAGATTGGACCCAATTTCAGCTTTTATTATTAATTAATGTTTCAGACAGAAAATTCAGGTCCAATCTTTATTACGCTCTAGCTTTGGGAAAAAATAATATGTCAATATGCTATTACTACTATTTCAAAAGGATTTTAGCTTAGCTTTCATTTAAAAAAAGGTATAAGCTTCTAGCTAACAATTCTGAGAAACTATAAGCGTTTAAAAATCTAGTAACTTTTTTAGTCGTTTTCTTTAATGGCCTGTAAATAGGGAAATATTGAGCGTTGGCCTCTAAAATTTTGGCTTTCTTCATGTTTCTGCATTCAGGAAACATTCCCAAAATTTGAGCAAAATCGGTGACCAGAAGGTGAAACACTCTCCTTGTAAGTCACAAGGCAATTTTTAAATTTAAATTTTTTTAACAACTTCCTGGGTTCTTAAATAGTTCAAAAATTTTACAAAACCCATAAAATTTTTTTTTTATTATACTTTTTACTAAAAATATCCATATGATGGTTGAAATATTGATACAACAGATAATGTTAAATAACAGCGCGAAATTGCAAATCTAAAAATTCCGTGGATATGCTCATATAGGTGACTCTATAATCATGTCTGATCATTATCACCAGTTCCATGAGTTTCTTAGATTCACCATATTTTATTTTGTTGTGATATTCTGCAGCGCTTTCATGGCGCGCCCTCGATGTATCTGACCACAAAATCTCATTTCGTCCTATATGATTTGATGGACTGGATCCTACCGTAAATACTCCTCTTATTCCTTCTTTTTTACGTACTTCCTCTAATATCTCTTCAAGGCTCTTGAATTTGACATGCTACCTTATCGGTTCAGCTTGCCTGTAGCTGGTCTTCATTAAGTTGCTACTGTTTTCTTCTTTTATCTTCAGTAGCTATGCCTTTCTCTTTATAATATTATTATATGGCCTGTAGTATCTGTACTCCCACATCCATTTTTTCTGAAAAGCTGTTGATTGAGAAATGATTCTATTTATTGTTTGTTCAATCAAATAAAAAGGTTTTCCCCTCTTTCTCGGTTTTTTTCTTACTTAATTTTTTTGTTTTTTTTCTTTCTTCTCTCCCCTCTTGTTTTACAACTCCTCTCTCCCTATTTAATATATATATGTTGTTTTTATATTTTTTGCTTTATATTAACCCAACCTTGTAGTGTTCCTTGTTTATCTCCCCTTTTTTTTTTATTCAAACTGTTTTAAGACTTTGATCCATATATGTATATATATATGTGCAATTTTCTGTCAAATCAGAAATAAAAATTTTTTTTTTCTGAAAACTTTTTTACACGTTTAATGTTTCAGATTGTTTTCGTACCTATTTCTGGAGTTATAGAATATAAAAATTAAACTTTTTCCTTAAATTAAATTTTTACGATTTTTGACAATTTTCAGACTCTAATAGCTCAGTTGGGTTGCATTTTAGGAAAAAACTGTAGAAAGACTTTTTTCTTGGGAAAAAGAGCATATTTTCAGAAAATTGTAATTTCAATGTGATGATGCACCTTCCCGATAAGTCGAAGTTATTAACAACATTGAAATACAGATATTAAGGTTTTTCATCACTGATCCCAGTTTACAAAAAATCATAAGAGTAGCATTTATATATACGACTATACCCTAAAAATTTAAGAGTGGGCAAAGCGACCGTTTTCTCAAAAAAGTTATAATGTGTCTTCGTGTCATGGAAAATCGGATTTCGAGCTAAAACTTCACTTTCATAATATCGGTTTAAGGGGGGAGCCTGCTTAAGAGACTTCAAAAAGTCGAAATTTTTTTTTTGCCTAAATCTCTTCCTAAACTATCCAAGAATATGTCTCTAAAATTTCAGAACAAAATTCGGAATATTTTCGGAGATACAGAAGAAATAGTGAGCAAGCGTCGAGCAGGTATTCGAGCGGCCGGACCGCCCGGACCACGCGCGCTCCGCCCCTTGATCTATTATGTATATTATAATGGAAAGGGACTAACGGTCTTTCGAAACAGTTTAACTGTCCATAGCAGGTCTCTATGAAGCTATGGTAGGGGCAAAACTATTATTGTAACGGTATATATGAGCTGGCAACGTCAGCTCGAACAGAGCTACATTTTGCTTTACGGTTCAGTTTTAATTTGTCTCTCAATACGTGAGCATCTTAAAAATATGGAGACCTATCCGAAAACGAGCAAATCTGCGAGTGAGTGTAGTGGAAGGCCACGGAAGCGCAAATTCCACGGCAATCAATCTTTGAATGTTTCTTCATCGAACGATGGAGAAGCTAATACCAGCCGCAGTGAGCAGGAATTGGCATCGGCGACTACGGACGACGTTATAGTTTATCCGTCTCATTTTTACCGCATAATCGAGTTCGTGTCTGTGTTTTTAGCAATTTCAGAGTTAGTTATTTGCAATTTGTGTAAGCAAAGAATAACGTTCGCCGAAAGCAACCATCGAGGTTTAGGATTTAAAATTATTTTGTCGTGTCGCTGCGGTAAACGAGAAATTCAATCCAGACCGTTGATTCACACCGGCTACGAAATCAAAAGAAAAATTATGTTCGTCATGAGGCTTTCGGGTGTCGCACGAGAAGGCATAAACATTTTTTGTGGTCTTCTGGATTTATCTCGAGGCATAGGCTTAGCAAAATCGACGTATGACAAAATCGTGGAACATCTGTATACAGCATCGAAAACGATGTTTGAAAGTGCATGCAAAAGTGCTGTCGAAGAGGAAAAAAAAAAAAAAAATTCAGTCGAATTGAGAACCTCCTCCTTTTTGAAGTCGGTTAAAAAAAACTAAATGTGCAAAATGAAAGACCAGCTGACCATTTGAAAGTGTCGGGCGATGGATCGTGGAAGAAACGTGGTTTCACTTCTTAGGCCAGTCAATAGAACGAGTCAACGAAAAAAAGTCTTATTTTGCCAAAATTAGTAACCGGCAACGACCTATGCTATCATTTAAAAGAAAGTCCATAGATGTTTACTTATATGTTTTGGACTAGCAACTATGATTTATTAATTAGTTATTAACAAATTAGTACAAAAAAACGCGTTTTTTTGTTTTTTTGCTAATAAAACGAAAACTTATTTACGAATCATTATGGTGTTAATGGGAAAGTTTTATAGAATTAAATTATCAACAAAACGAAAGGTCAAACGACCCAATCGTTTTATTAGAACCGAAGAAAATTCGGAAAAACCGGAAAAATTTTCATTTAAAAAAAAAATTTATAACTCTGTTGTTTATGAGAATTAGAAACTGAAATTTGGTACAGTAGTAGATAATTATATCTACTTTTAACATGCGAAAGGTAGGTACTATCGGATAATTAATTTCTGCGCAATTGCAATTTTTTTTTCGGTATTCTTCCCTTCTTTATATTACCGATTGAGAACGTCGTACATACATTTTTAAAACAGTTTTGAAAACTAGAAATAATATACTATTAAACGTATATTCCAAGTTTTCATTAATATTGTGTAAAAAGGGTGAAATATGCACTCGAACATCGACGTAAACGGTCTAGCGCGCGGTACACAGCAAAAAGTGGGGATGGAGGAGAAAGGATATATATAACTCCGAAATCTGAAAATACCTTTACATTTCATTATTCGTGAAATCTGAATAGAGTATCAGATTCCTCGGTAAAAAATACCCTAGTAAAAAAAAACACTTTAATATAAGTGTATTAATCGCCAAAAACAAGCCAGTTAAAAGCTGGTATATCTATATATATCCTTTCTCCTTCATCCCCACTTTTTGCTGTGTACCGCTCGCTCGACCGTTTACGTTGATGTTCGAGTGCATATTTCACCCTTTTTACACAATTTTAATGAAAACTTAGAATATACGTTTAATAGTATATTGTTTCTAGTTTTCAAAACCGTTTTAAAAATGTATGTACGACGTTCTCAATCGGTAATATAAAGAAAGGAAGAATACCGAAAAAAAAAATTGCAATTGCGCAGAAACTAATTATTCGATAGTACCTACCTTTGGCATGTTTAAAGTAGATATAATTATCTACTACTGTGCCAAAATTCAGCTCTTAATATTCATAAACAACAGAGTTACGAATTTTTTTTAAAAATGAAAATTTTTCCGGTTTTTCCGAATTGTCTTCGGTTCTAATAAACCGATCGGGTCGTTTGACCTCTCGTTTTGTTGATAATTTAATTCTCTTAAACTTTTCCATTGACACCATAATGATTCGTTAAATAGTTCTCGTTTTATTAGCAAAAGACAAAAAAAAACGCGCTTTTTTGCACTAATTTGTTAATAACTAATTAATAAATAATAGTTGATAGTCCAAAACATATAAGTAAACATCTACGGACTATCTTTTAAATGATCGCATAGGTTGTTGCCGGTTACTAATTTTGGCAGAACAATACCCTATTTTGACTGGCCTATCTCTGTACGGTGTAACTACACTTATTGGCTACTACAGTGGCAAAGTGATTGATCTCGATGTTAAAAGCGGATATTGTCATACCTGTACTCTCAAGAAAAATACGTTGAACGATAACGAGTATAAAGAATGGTATAAAATCCATAAAGAAAGTTGTTCTTCGAATCACGCAGGCTCCGCCGGAAAGATGGAAGTTGATTCGATCACCGGAATGTTCTCAAGATCCATCAAGAAATTTGGAGTAATGTATAGCAATCATATTGGCGACGGCGACTCCGAAAGATTTCTTGGCATCGTGAAGAATAATCCATACGGCAACAAATGTACAGTGACTAAAAACGATTGCGTGGGACACGTACAAAAGCGCATGGGTATTCGTCTCCGCAACAAGAGAAAAGAATAGAAACTCAATGGAAAAAGCGGCTCACAGAGACTGTAATAAAAAAACTAACAATGTATTACGGTCTCGCGATTCGAAGAAATTTAAACTCTGTAGAAGGTATGAGAAGTGCATTAATGGCGACACTTGATTATTATTGCTCTACAGATAAATTGCCTCACCACGACAACTGCCCCGAAGGCACCGAAAGCTGGTGTGAATGGAGCAAAGCAGAAGCAAAAAATACTTTTATTAACAAGGTGCTTGGGTGGACACACGCAGAATACTCATGAGTAATTTAATTCAACCGTATGGCGCATGACGCCCAAACACCTTCATTCGGGGATTAAAATAGTTGAGACTGCTGCTTTCATCGCTGGAGGAATGTTTAATGAAGGTTACAGTGCAGTATTAAAGACTATGCACTTATTAGACTTCAATATTGGGCTCCAGTGCAAAAATTTTTGCGATAAAGCGAACGAGGAGCGCATCACGCGTCAAAACAGGCGCGCCTCATTGGCGACCAAAGAGGGCAGAATAGCTCGTCGAATGGAGCGATTGGCCGAAAACCAATTTTTTGAAGAGTCTGAAGGGCAGTTATATGGAGCAGGAATCGCTGATTAGCATATTAATAGGGTAAGTTTAAGAAATTTACTATTTTTTGTGAACGAAAACTTTGACACGCGATTTCTCGGATTTTCATTTTGATGATTTTTTCAAATTGGCAGGCAAGATAGAAAAAAAAGTAAACGTCCTATCGAAACGAGTCAAAATTCGTTGTATTGAAAATTCAAAATTTCTTTTGGTTTTTTGTTTCAGATGAAAATTGCGACCTGCATTTTGTCCGCCACACAGAAAGTGCACACTCGAGCCGCCTCCGTAAATTTCTTGAAACATGAAGAATATCTTATGATAGTAAAAAAATTTCAGAAGACTCTTCAAATATATAAGAATAAACCCTAAAAGTTTTATTTTAATGAGACATTTCTTTCCTTTCCAATAAAATCCTCGAAAATATCGATTTTTTGAAGCCTCTAAAGCAGGCTTCCCCCTTAAGCTTATAGAGCATAAATGATTTTTCTTCTGGTAGAATTCTATACCACGTTTGACCTAGTTTATGAGCATATCGCCACAATTTTAACCTACTCAGTGAATAGTCATTTTACAGCTGTTCGTGGGTAACAAATGATGCACGTTATTGAAACTAGATTCACACCTTTTGTACAATCCTGTGACACTACTTTTTATGTATTCAGTAAATGTGTCACCAACGTTACGGTAGATATAACTATAAAATGTAAATTTTTACATATAAAAAATTACCGTAATTTTTCATATGTGAAAATTACCGTAATTTTTCATACGTAAAAATTTATGTTTTATAGTGATATTTACAATAACGTCGGTGGCATATTTACTTAATATATAAAAACGCTGCCAAGTGCTTTGGCTCAATGCTTTCTCATAGAGCACATTGAGTTAGAGTAATTTGATTTTATTTTTTTAAATACGATTTTAATATAAATGTCTTTATCCTCTGTATTGAAGGCTGTCTTAATACCTACGAAAACTATATGAATTTGACTCTTTCTTAATTTTGCCATTTGCATAATGTGATTTTATGATGCTCTAAGATTAAAAATGCGTTTATAAAATTAATTTTCCCAAGCTTGTCTTCTTAACACTATAACCAATAACTTGCATACAAATTTTGGAACATTTTCATCGAATAGTTTACAAAAAATACCAAATAATTGAAAAATAAACATTGTTTTAAAATTTTCAAAACGCTTTAACGTTACAACTACGCTAAGAAAACCAGTTTTCAAAAGTTCATTTTATTTAGGCAATCGTAAATAATTTCTATACATAATTTTAAGCTACTTCATCGAGTAGTTTACGTAAAATACCAAGAAATAAGTGAAATTCTATTCAAAATTTACAAAATGCTCTAAAATTAAAACTGCACTAAGAAAATAAGTTTTTCCAAGCTTGCTTTAATTAGGCAATAACAAATAATTTGTATGAAAATTTTTGAGCAAATTTATCGAATGGCTTTTGTGTAATAGAAAAAAAATAAAATATAAACTTTTTCCAAAATTTTCGAAATGCTCTAAAATTAAAACTGTGCTAAGAAAATAAGTTTTCCAAAGCTTGATTTATTCAGATAATAGTGAATAATTTGCATAAAAATTTTTGAGCAAGTTTATCGAGTGATTTTTGTGCAATAGAAAAGAAATTGAAAAATAGAAAATTTTTTTTTAATTTTTAAAATGCTCTAAAATTAAATGTGCGCTAAGAAAATTTAAGAAAATTAGTTTTCAAAAGTTCATTTTATTTTGACAATCATAAATAATTCCTATACATAATTTGAAGCTCTTTTATCGAGTAGTTTACGTAAAATATAAAAATAATTAGAAAAATTTTATTCAAAATTTTCAAAATGCTCTAAAATTAAAAGTGCGCTAAGAAAATTAGTTGGTAAAAGTTTTTCTTATTTTGGCAGTCGCAAATAATGTTCATACAAATTTTTAAGAAAATTCTTCGAAAAGTTTACGTAAAATATCAAAAAAATGAAAAATCAAAATTTTTTTAAAATTCTTAAAATGGCTGTAAAAAAAACTGAGCTAAGAAGATCAATTTTCAATAGCTTCCCCCCCAGTTAGACAAAAAAATAAATTGCATGCAAAATTTGAAGTTAATCCATCGAGTAGTTCTCGAGATCTCATTGGCGTACTGAATACACACACACACACACACACACACACACACACACACACACACACACACGCACGCACGCACGCACGCACACACACACACACACACACACACACACAGACACACACATACATACAGACATTTTCGTGAAACCACTTTTTTTCGACTCCCTGAGTCTAAATATGTACAGATTAATGAAAAAATAGAAAAAAAATTTTTTTACCGATACAATGCTTTCTCTATGAGAAAGAAAAATAGTCACAGAATTGTACAAAAGGTGTTAACCTGTTTCCGATGGCATGCATCATTCGTTACCCACGAACAGCTGTAAAATGACTATTCACTGAGTAGGTTGAAAGTTGTGAAGATATGCTCATAAACAAGGTAAAACGTGGTATAGAATCCTGCCGTCGATTTAGCATGAAAAATCCCTTAGAATCTTCAGATCGCAACCAAAACTAACATGGACATATTCCAGTCCGCAAAATTTAGCAATGGAGGAATGTATGGGGAAAAAACACAAATCACCTACAAAACATGATAATATTTCCAATAGAAAAACCAACGGTATTAAACAACGTCACTTTAGGGATGAGCTGTAGAAAAATAAATAAACATGGAATAACACTAAGCAATTTTCTTGATGAGGAAACTTTAAAAATGCTAGCAAAATCTACATGGGAAAATTTTCAACCTTTAAAACGGCAAGCGCGGAGATCATTGGAATATTTATGTGGGTTAGAATTAGAGTGGCATAAGTCACATACTTCTTATTTCGAGATTTTCCAAGTTAAAATTATAAATCAATGAAAAAATCAGGAAAAAGTTTTTTTAAATTATAGTGTATTAGATTGATAGATTATAACGTTTTTTCTTATAATTCACCCAAACATGAAAGCATCATTTCGATTTTTTTTATTATAAAAGGAAATATTTCACCGTTTGTGATGTATGCCATTTTCATTCCTATTAGAAGTTCCAAAGTTATAAGTGTTCATGGACTTATGCCATTATTATTTTCAATAGTAAAAACAAAAAAATTCAGTAGTCGAGTTGTAATCATATTTTTTATTTGAACATATTATTTCACAAATGTTCTTAATAATTAACATCAATTGATTAACTATATTAAAATAACACAATTTTACTATTGCACAGTAATAACACAAAAATTTTATTTCATATCAGATTCATTAAAAATCAAAGTATCATAATTATTTTCACTAGTAGTAAGATTAAATAATTTTATGAGCACACAACACAAATAACATAATATGAAAGCACACATAATATACTGCAGAAGAAAGATAATATATATATATATATATATATATATATATATATATATATATATATAACATAGGACATTTCATACCAACTGGAAGATCAAAAGAATAAAAATCGCTGAATCTCTGAGAATATATTCTTATTGTTACCCAAAATATGTAGTAGTACATTACGTAACGGGTATGGAAAGGCTTTATTTACGAAACCAGAAGTTTACGGCCTGAACCAAAAGTGAAGGTCTTAATGAGTTTCGTAAAAAAGCCTTTCCATACTAGTTGCGTAGTGTATTTTTCGCCATGAGAGCCAAAAAAGAGTAACGAAGTTGCGATTTTAGGGTTAGAATGGCGAAAAAAAATTTTCAAGGATTTAGATTGGTAGGATCAAGAGCTATAAATCCTTGAAATTTGGAAATTTTTCCAAATTTTTGGAACAGTCCCAACTTTATTGTTTTTTGTCTGAAAATCCTGATGTTTTAGAGAGAAATTTATAAGAATACTTCTTGTTGTAAATGAATAGGAAAGTTAGCGTGATTTTTTACAAACTTGAATTTTGAAGTTTTCTATTGGTTCTTATATGTATTACATAGTAATTGAAATTACTCATTGTTTACCACTTCAGAAATTGCTTTTCAAGGGCTTATTTTCTTCCATTTTACATGAACTTTGAAATAAATTTTTGATTATGTAAGTCAGAGCCATCAATAAGGAGTTATGAGAGTTTAAAATATATATTTTCATGTATGATTTATTTTTCATATTGATTATAAATATATATTTTCATGTATGATTTATTTTCAATATTGAAAATAAATTGTACATGAAAATATATATTTTAAACTGTCATAATTCCTTATTGATGGCTCTGATTTACATGATCAAAAATATATTTCAAAGTTCATGTAAAATGGAAGAAAACAAGCCCTCAAAAAGCAATTTCCGAAGTGGCGAACAGTGAGTAATTTCAATTACTATGTAATACATACAGGATGTTCAAAAAGTCCCGGACCCCTCCTTTAACTCAGAAAGTACAGGGGGGCCCGGGACTTTTTGAACACCCTGTATAAGAACCAATAGAAAACTTCAAAATTCAAGTTTGTAAAAAATCATGCTAACTTTCCTCTCCATTTACAGCAAGAAGTATTTTTATGAATTTCTCTCTAAAACATCAGGATTTTCAGACGAAAAACAATAAAGTTGGGACTTTTCCAAAAATTTGGAAAAATTTCCAAATTTCAAGGATTTATAGCTCTTGATCCTAATAATCTAAATCCTTGAAAATTTTTCGCCATTCTAACCCTAAAATCGCAACTTCGTTACTCTTTTTTGGCCCTCATGGCGAAAAATACACTACGCAACTAGTATGGAAAGGCTTTTTTACGAAACTCATTACGACCCTCACTTTCGGTTAAACAAAAAGAATATATTCTCAAAGTTTCAGCGATTTTTATTTTTTTGCTCTTCCAGTTGGTGTGAAATGTCTCATACATATATATATATATATATATATATATATATATATATATATATATATATATACACACATGTATATATTGGAACATAGCAGTTCACTGCATGTTACTTACTGGGAGTGTGTCACATCTTCGGATAACCGATTTTGCTCAAACTTTGGGATAAGTTTTCAGATGAGAAAGTATGAAAAGAGCTAAAGTTAAAGTCACAAACGCTCAATATTTTCCTTGCTAGAGACAATTAAAGGATATAACTAAAAAAATTACTAAATTTTTAAACACTTATAACTCTCAAGCATCGATAGCTACAAGAAGCTTGAAACTTTTTTTTAATGAAAGCTGAACTCAAATCCTTTCAAAATAAGAGTTATAACATATCAAAATATTATTTTTTTCTCAAAGTTATAGCGTGATAAAGATTGATCCTGAATTTTCTTTTTGAAATATCAATTAATAATAAAAGTTGAAATTGGGATCAATTTTCGTTAAGCTATAACTTTGGGAAAAAATAATATTTTGATATGCTATAACTACTATTTTGAACGTATTTAAGCTCAGCTTTAATAAAAAAAACGACTTAAAAAAAATTGCACTAAAGAATAACAAATAATATATTATTTTTAGAAATTATATGCATCTAACACATGTGTAGTGAACATATAAACTATCTAATTATTTGCAAGAGCACAAACAAATTATTTTATTAGGCTGCTTACAAAGAAATTAGCTAATAGGTAAGACAATATATACATAATAATATTAGAATTTTTATTAAAAAATATTAAGAAAACTATTTATAAAAATATTTTTTATCATATTTCTTTTAGATTTGAGGCAATTTTTTTAGGCTTGCACTGTCTCCAAAAATTCTAATATTTTTATGTATATATTGTCTCACCTATTAGCTAATTTCTTTGTAAGCAGCCTAATAAAAAAATAATTCGTTTGTGCTCTTGCAAATAATTAGATAGTCTAAATATGTTCGCTACACATGTGTTAAATGCGTAATATGCGTATAATTTCTAAGGATAATATATTATTAGTTATTTTTTAGTGCAATGTTTTTGAAGTCGGTTTTTTTTGTTGAAATTTTTTTATTTTCTACTTTTTTGTGAAACTCCTTACTAAAAGAACAATCACCTCAAATCTAAAAAGAGTATGATAAAACATATTTTTATAAATAAATTTCTTAATATTTTTTAACGTTTCCTTAGGTATCTATCGCTTCCTTTGTTTACTTTCAAAATTTTTTTTTCAAATATCTATCAAATATATTTTTGTCAGACCCTATTTCATATAAAAAATAATTTTCATACAAATCGAGCAATCCCTTTGAGAGTTATGCACGAATATAGTAATTTTTTTTTCGAGGAATTTTTTTTGTTTTTAAATAATTCATTCGTACTAACTCAGAATTAGCCCAGTACTTACGAAAATGTATCCTTAAGTTTGAGCAAAATCCGTGATCCGGAGACATTACACTCTACTAGTTAGTATCAAACTTCTAACATGTTGCGTCATATTAAAACAAATCATTTTTTATAAAAAAACCACAGTGCCGTCTAGGGACGCCCGAAAGAAGCGAAGCTTTGTATAAAGCGTAGGAACTAAGCGTTAATAAAATTGATGAAAAAAATACGCGAAGGAAAAAATTAAGACTTGAGAAAAAATAAAAAAAGTAGATATTTTGGGAAATAAAAAAAATACATTTAAAATAAAATACATGCCCAAAAACGCCAGGCTAGACCAGAGATCTGAGAAGAAAAAAAGAGATCTCTGGTGTAGCCTGGCATTTTTGGGCGTGTATTTTATTTTAAATGTATTTTTTTTTATTTCCCAAAATATCTTTTTTTTTTATTTTTTCTCAAGTCTTAAATTTTTCCCTCACGGATTTTCTTAATTATTTTTTTAACGCTTAGTTCCTTCGCTTTATACAAAGCTTTGCTTCTTTCGGGCGTCCCTAGACGGCACTGTTGTTTTTTTATATCCTTCAAGTAGTAAAAATGTTAAAATAATTTAAATACTGTAATCTTTGCATGATAAGATTTATTAATTAGTTTTATATACAAAGTTTTAACATACAATAATAGAATCATTCATAAATTTGTATGTTTATCACAAGTACATTCAGTAATTTGTACACCACTATTTTCATTTTTATATTGTACCAAAGTAACTATTGGTTGATGGTAACTAAAATATGATAAAAAAGTTTTCGATTCTATTCTTATAAAATTACAATTTACACGATTTATTAACAATCGACAGAAAAGCGGGATAAACGAAACAGCACATCACAACGGATATTCAAGAGAAAGAGATAGAAAGCGATGACTGATATAAGTGAGAGAGAGAGATAGAAGGCCACGTACGCTGAGTTAGGGAGAGGTGGGGATGGGAGGCAGTGTGCACGTGCTGGCACGATATGTATACACGCGCGCCGCAACTGCCACTCTGTATACCTATATATATCATGTAACGCTTTTAAAATCTGACGCTTAGCACGAATAGAGTGGCCGCGCGGCAAGTGCTCAGAATGTCCGTATAAAAGCTTTGCTTCAAAATTAAAACCCTATTTATATGTTTGAAATTAAAGATTTGGATTCAAAATCTTAGAATTTTTTTTATATTTCATAAAACAAAGATAATTTTTCATATTGTATTAATGTTAACAAACATACCTTCGGAGTATGAGATGTTGCATATTCTGATACCGAATTTTCATTCAGAAGACTAACATTTGGATCAATACGAGTTGGCGATCTTTTTTTATGCTGCTGTTGGTTTTCTAATTTTTTTAGTGATGAATTTCGAGGTTTGGATGGTGGTTTATGTATTTGAGCTTCTTCGATAATAGTCATTGTAGAAATAGGGACAATATTGTCTGTAAAATTCGCAGTTTGTTGTTGCTGATGCTGTTCTTCTTTACAGTGCCTTAAACGTCGTGGAGCCAATGTGTCGACTCGTTCAATTTCTGAACTAGATGTTTCCTTGTCACATTCTGAACATTGCCTGAAAATCAGAATATTAATGGCAATGATATATTGTTTTAAATACATAAATATTATCAATACTATACAAAATTTTTAATTTATAACATTTATTAATAAGCAATTGTAATATGAATTGTGGTTGTGGAAGATGATCAAGATTTAAATACTAAATATAACCTCTTTTGTTCACAAGAATTCTCTATTGGCTGAACGTAATAATTTTACTTATTAACTAAATTCGCTAAATCCTAACTATATTGTATTAGAATCCAGTATAATTTAATTATAACTTAACCATTTTGATTAATAATTACAGCCAATCGCATACTGTTTTGTTGACGTTAACGACTTTAACGTCAACAAAAAGTATATATTGATGATTAAGGGGTTAGTCTTGGGCGATGGTTTTAAAAAATCGAATTTTTTACATATTTCCAAAGAAAAATATATAGAAAATATACTTCAAAATTTGAAATTGAAAGTATTAACTAAGATACAGCCCATAGTTGAAAGCGCGCCGTAAACGCACCCCGGCAGCTGCGTGCCGGATATTATATAGCTTCTACCTCTGTATTGTTGTCTCCAGTGTTTTTATATCTGTGTGTAAAATTTCTAACTGTCACCTATTGTAAAGTGAACACTTGTGTATACATAAAATAGCACAAACAAGTTTTTTGAACAAAACGAGAAGTATACGACTAATTCTCTGCGATTGAACATCAAACGCGTAAAAGTAAAAGCGGAAAGGCTCGAAAAACTTCGTGTGGTACCCTCGTGAAAGTTAAAAAAAGGAGTTTCTGAGGAAATTAATACACTACTGAAACAGACGCATAGTTTATTAGTACATCAGCCAGAAAATTGATTGACAAAATCGACTTTGAAGTAACGATGGATGATGGATTTAGTTGAAGCATTATGTGATTTTCTTTAGTGTTTACAGCGTCAGAGTTAATTTTCAAATGTAAATTATGCAACAATGTCGTTAAATCTTTAAAAAAATTGCCGTGAGGATTAGCTTTTAAATCATGTATGAAGTGCTCGTGTCAAAAGTTTAAATAAATTCGTGTGCAATAATCCAAAATGCTTATAAAATTAATAGACATTTTATATTTTTTATGCGTTAACCTTGGAAATACTGGCGTAACTGTGTTTTGTTTATTGTATTTTAAAAAAATGAGTTGCAGAAAGAAAATTAAATGGCAGAAAAGGCGACACTGCAGATGAAATCAAGGTTCCTGGTGATTGCTCATGGGCGAGACGTAGAATTTGTGACGCATTTATTGCATCTCAATAAACCATCTATTTAAGAGAACGAGAAAGAAATAATAATGCCGAGATGCACTTTTTTACACAATTATTTTTACTGTTGTTGTTTTGGTTTGAGGAATACATGAGTTGTAATGAGCAGATAACTTACCGGTAGAGAGAGACAAAGATAAAGGGCAATCTAATCTTATACTGGAACATGTGGTGAAGGGAAAAGCTACATTCACCATCGATTTTCCATGGCGTTCTAGGAGTTAAGCTACGGTGAAGACTACAACTCTCCAACATTAGTGCACTAGTATACATAATATAAAGAAGAGTAAAACACTTTACTATGAAGTTGTCAATGCTCGTGTACATTACCATCTTCGATGATGTACGCACCATGGTACTGACCAGTAGAACTTACGCCCACACACGCACACACACCCAGAGTATAGCTACACACCACACACTAATACTTGTAGTACGTGATGACGCACAAAACCGGGAAACAACGCGGAACAGTAGAAATATGTTCTCAAGGGTAGAGACTAAAAATATAACATTTTTTCTTTAACATAAAATTTTCTATCTTTCTTAGTTTATGAGATAATCATGATTGAAAAAATAAGTCTTTTTTCCGAAAAATCATCATAACTGTGGTTAAAAAAATCATAGAAACATTTTACTTAGCTCATTTTGAAGAGGACTATTAGAGTTTTAAAACCCATTTGGTTTTTTTCGACATCATAATTTCCATAAAAATGGCATTCACTTTTATGTGGGCAAAAAAAATTAGTAAAAAAATTTTTTTTTGCATTGCTATAAGCAATTAGAAAATGATAATGTATTATGTATTAAATATTATATTTTTGTTTGTTACTCACTTTTTGTTAACTATTACAAATAAATATCTATCTAATCTAACCATTCGATAGATTTGCTCCAAAATTTGTATGCAAGTTATTTGCCACTGTCTGATGAAAACAAGCTTTGGGAAACTAATTTTCTCAGCGCAATTTTAATTTTAGGGCATTTTGAAAATTTTCAAAAAAATTCTTTTATTTTGCGTTAATCATAGAATGAATTTTTTCCAAAATTTTTAGACAACCAATTCGCTATTGTCTGAAAAAAATGAGCTTTTGAAAACTAATTTTATTAGCGTGGTTACGATTTTAAAGAATTTAAAAAAAATTTCGATTCTTCTTTTTCTATTTTTTTTTATTTGACGTAAAGTACTTGATTGATTTGTTCTAAAATTTGCAGGAAAATTATTTGCGATTGCCAAAAGGAGGGAAATTTTCATAAATTGATTTTCTTAGCATAGTTTTAATTTTAGAACATTTTGAGAATTTTGAAAAAGAAATTTTGAAAAAAAAATTGTATTTATTTAGTCAATTAGGTCTCGAAAACTACTCGATGGATTTGCTTCCAATTTTGCATACAATTTATTTTTTTGTCCAACTAGGCGGGAAGCTATTGAAAAATGGTGTTATTAGCGTAGTTTTCATTTTAGAGCCATTTTAAGAATTTAAAAAAAAATTTGATTTTTTATTTTTTTCTTTTATTTTACGTAAATTACTTTATGAATTTGTTTTGAAATCTGCATGAGAATTATTTGCATACTTTTAATTTTATAAATTTTGAAAAAGAATTTTACGTAAACTACTCGATAGATTTGCTCTAAAATTTGTATACAGGTTATTTGCTACTGTCTTTATAAAACAAGCTTTCAAAAAATAATTTTCTTAGCGTAGCTCATTGATCACGTCTTTTGATTTCTGATTCAACGCTTTCACCAACTCTTTTTTTACATCCTTACTGCTTCTCTGTTTTTCTATCTTAGATTTATCCCCATTTTTGCCTTATTTTTATCCATCCTTGACTCTCTCTTGCTATTTCCTAATCACTCTCTTACACTCACTAATTTTTCTTGAGTAGAAATTATGTTTTTTACATTAAAATCGCAGTAAAAAATATAAAATCAAATTACTCTAACTCAATGAGCTCTATAAAAAAGCATTGCACCGAGGCACTTAGCAGCGTTTTTTTATTTAATTCCAAAAAATTTCTATAATAATGTTATTTTCTTGTATTATTATATCATTAGATATTTCGACTAATTCATTTTCTTCTTCATAAACGATCAAAGGTTTTACTTGACCTACGTTCAATAACCAGTGTTGAAAGTTGTTGTCATCTGATACCCTAAGATTTTTATTTAATATCATACCTCTAAATGTTGGCCACAAATAACTGTTCCTGAACTGTTCCTGAATTTCCAATATCTTCAGTGCGATCGTCATATCTTACAAATGGTAATATTTGTCTAAAGTCCTCTGATAGAAGTAATATTTTATCATCGAAAATTCCTTTTGCATCACATAAATCTTAAAAGACACGGTCAACTGCTTCAAAAGCATATTTTAATGTCATGGATATTTCATCCTATATTATTATTTGTATTACTCTTAACTTTATACCTTCTATTGAGTTAGGTCTTACGTTGAATGTTGTAGACTCTCTTATACTTACAAGGAGAGTGCATTGCATTTGGGTCTTGGATTTTCTTCTAGCTTTGGGATCTTTTTTCTCACATAAAATCATGAAAAAAGCCGCGTCCATTCGGTCCAACGCTCGATTTTTTTCGAGTTATGAGCAGTTTTGTCTGTTTTGTTAAAAAATTGCATCTGCTTTATAATTTTACAGTTTCCGAACTACTTATTCTAGAAGGTTTTTACTGATTGCATATTAAAGTTGAGATTAAAACCTTTCGATTAAAAAAAAAACGTGTCCAAAAAGCTCAAGTTGTTAAAAAGTTATGGGCGAATAAAAATAGTGCAAATATTTAGCTCAAAAAATGCATAGAAAATAAATGCAACATTTTAGTCAGAAATTCATTTCAATTTTCCTCTCTTCATAACTTTTTAACAACTTGAGCGTTTTGGACACGTTTTTTTTTTAATCGAAAGGTTTTAATCTCAACTTTAATATGCATTCAGTAAAAGCCCTCTAGAATAAGTAGTTCAAAAACTGTAAAATTATAAAGCAGATGCAATTTTTTCAACAAAACAGACAAAACTGCTCATAACTCGGAAAAAATCGAGCGTTGGACCGAATGGACGCGGCTTTTTTCATGATTTTATGTAAGAAAAAAGATCCCAAAGCTAGAAGAAAATCCAAGACCCAAATGCAATGCACTCTCCTTGTTAGTGGTGATTTTAACGTTGTACCGTTTTTTCGATTTCTTGATGAGTTAGCAATACCTGTCGAAGCAACGCATAAAAATGATATATTTGAAAAAAACGCTGCTAAGTGCTATGGCGTAATGTTTTCTCAAAGCTCATTGAGTTTTTCGTTGAGTATTTCAATTTCATTTTTTAAAATGTGATTTCAATGAAAAATACTTAATTTCTATTCAAGAAAAATCAAGGAGGGTACGAGAAAGTGAGAGTGAATATGAGAGAGTGATTAGGAAATAGGAAAAGAGACATAGACATAGACATAGACAAATATTTATTTAGCCATGGGGTTAAACCCCGTATGGCTCAATGTAGCATATACATATGTATTAATAACTATAAATAAAAATAAAAATGTAATTAACTAAAGCAAAATTAACAAGTATGATTGATGTGTAGTATAGAAGAAAAAAAAGAAAAAAACATAATGAAGTAAAACTATGATGGGGGTCACCGTGATACCTCCCAGTTCCCAAGATCGGCGTTTATTAGGTGATCGAAGGTGTGCTTCTTAAATCGAGGGATTAAGCCCATATCGAAAACCAAGGGTGCTTCACTGCCTACATTAGCCTCATTAAGTAGATTAGTAGCCTGATTAATGGAAGATTGTTGAAGGGCACTAGTGCGAGCAGTGGGACAGATCAGTACTCTGGGGGGCCTACGAGATGATGACCTGACAACCACATCATGGTTGACTCTCGAAAAGCGTCGAGCCAAGTAGGACGGACACCCTGAGGAGATTATTGAGAAAGCCAAGGATTGAAGAAAATAGCTTCTTCTTCTTTCGACCGACAGCCATCCAAGCTCAAGCCTGTATGGCGACACTCTTTCCTGGGCCTTGATGTTACCGAAAACGAACCTGACACATGCATTAAGGGCCCTATGAGGTTTAAGGTTCTGATACTGAAAGAGGTCATCATAGACAACACAGGCATAGTCAAAGATCGGGAAGATGAGTGATTAAACCAGCCTCTGCCTAAGGCCTCGAAAGAAAGAGCGTTTGTAGAATCTCAGCGAATGAAGTGAACCATGGACCCTACGAACAATCGACAAAACTTGTTTCTCCCAATTTAAGGTCTGGTTTATCCAGACACCAAGGCTCTTGACCTCAGTGGCAAATGGTAGGCACTCGCCATTAACTATCAGAGAAGAGGAGGAATCTTAGTGAGAGAGACGAGAGACATATTGCTCACTACCAATGATAATAGCCTGAGTTTTAGCTGCATTGATGGTAAGGCCATTGGCAGTTGCCCAGAGAGTCAAAGCGGAGATATCAGCATTAATATTTGTTAACTCGTCAGAGAAATCATTGGGAAAGAAGGAGCGATAAATTTGCAAATCATCAGCAAACAACATGTGTCTGCAAAAACGTAGGACACTAGGGAGGTCATCAATGAAAATAGAAAATAGCAAAGGGTCCAACACGCTACCATGTGGTACACCAGTGTTTAAGAACGCCCATTCACCTGCCATGCCATTCGCTGGATCCTCAATTGACTGTGTACGGCCCTGAAGGTAGGAAACAAACCAGAGTATTACCTTATCTGAGCAATTGAGACGGCGTAATTTGCGAAGAATTAGCCTATGAGGAACCGTATCGAAGGCTTTTGAAAAATCAAACAAGAGAAGAGCTGTTACCATTCTCCTGTCAATGGCCGTGCGAGCGTCCTCTAAGATATTGAGAAGTGCTGTCTGCGTGCTGTGGCCCGCTCGAAAGCCCGCCTGATGCTCATTAAGCAAGTTATTTGCATTGATGTGGTTGAGAAGCTGACGATTAACCAGAGAGAGAAAGAGAGAGGGATGGATGAAAATGGTGTAAAAATAAGTATCAGGGTGAGAGAGAAGAAAAGAGAGGAAGTGAGGAAGAAAAAAAAGACTTAGTGAGAGCATTGAATCAGAAATCAGAAGAAGTGATCGAAGAGCCACTCTAAGGAAATTATTATTATTAAAAAACTCTTTTTATGAAAATAGTAGCAAATAACTTGCATACAAATTTTGGAGCGAATCAATCGAATAGTTTACGTAAAATAGAAAAAAAAATGAAAAATGAAAATTCATTTCAAAATTTTAAGAATTTTCTAAAATTAAAACTACACTAAGAAAACCAATTCTCTATAGCTTTTCGCCTATTTAGAAAAAAAAATTAGTTGGATGAAAAATTTAAAGCAAACCTATCAAGTTGTTTTCAAGATATAATCAGCTAAAAAAATACAATTTTTTTCAAAAATTTTTATTTTAAATTTTCAAAATGCTCAAAAATAAAAATTACGCTAGACAAATAAATTTTTTAAAATTTTCCTTTTTTTGGCAGTCGCAAACAATTTTCTACAAATTTTAGAACTAATCTATCAAATTCTTTACGTAAAACAAAAAAACATGAAAAAATAATTTAATTAATTTCACAATCTTAAAAATTCTCTAAAAATGTAACTCCGCTAAGTTTACAAAAGCTTGTTTTTTTCAAACAATATCGAATAAATTGTATACTGAGACCTCACTCGATGATTTTCATATTGAAAAGCATCATGGTGAGAAGCGGGGAGTGGGGATATAAGAAAAATCCGAACGCGCGTTCACAAGCGCGCAGCTACGCCCCTAATTTCGACAGCCAAGCGACTATTAAGTGTAACGCGTATACTTTATAATGTATAATATCCCTACTCTGAGGCGGCAGAGTAGGAATGTAGCGGCAAGCGCCGCAAAAGCGAACTGTCTTGCTTAACGAAAAGCTTGTGCTCCGCACTCTCATTCCATCCTCGAGTCAATAAAGATATTTAAACTTAATTCTGTGTCAAGTCGTACCTTTTATTACTATTTGAGTGCTTATAATGGCAAAAGAGTTGGCCGAAAGAGCTGCTCCTTACCCATTCGCATTCAAATAGTGCTGTGTTTCTCAATCGTAATAAATAGTTTTTAGTGACGGTGTTTTTTTTCACGTGCTATAAACTTAAATGCGATGAAGAGGCGATTTAAGCCCATTTGAGAATTATCTTGCAGGTGTGTGTGAAATTATACCGCACTTGCAAGTGTTTAATAGAAAAATATTCAATAGATTGTCGAGTTCGTCGAAGACAATCTGGAATGGCATTGAGAGGCTCTAGAAACCCGATTCATCCTTTCCTTATAATTCCTTTTTCAGATTATAACTAATATTAAAACATTTAAGAGTAAGCTGCTGCATACGGACCCAAATCCGCAGAGCAAGTCGTCTCTGTAGTGTACGATCTAGCTCAGTTTACTCGCTTATCAAGAAAACTTTATGCTTGAAAACGATCGGTTTATTAAGTACCAAGATCGTACTTAATAGACAAATTGTGACGGTTAAATTCGCCATTTTGTCAGCGTTTGTCGTTGAATCGTGAATTTTAAAGAACGATTCATTTTCAACGCTGATTAAATGGTAGATTAGGAAAAATACTTGTATAGTACAAATAATAAGTGCATCATATTCGAGGTAATCTATTGAAACTCGTTTATGACGTCACAATACTTTTGGAGCAAATCCATTGAATAGTTTACGTAAATTATAAAATAATTGAAAATGACATTTTTTTTTAAATGCTCTAAAATTAAAACTGCGCAAAGAAGTTTATTTTTCAAAAGCTTTTTTCCAGACAGTAGCGAATAACTTGTATACAATTTTGGAGCAAATCCAACAAGCAATTTACGTAAAGCAGAAAAAAAATATAGAATGAAAAATTTTTTTAAATTTTCAGAATATTTTAAAATTAAGGCTACTGTTACGGATGCTATATTCTATGAAATAATTAATAAGAAAATATTACTAATATACAAAGAATACAATAAATACACGAATCGACGAGTTAAGACGGAAAATGCTGACAAGTAGATCATTAAGTTGTAACCTGATTGAAAGCGTTAAACAACAACACGCACCAGAGAAAAGTGCTGACAAGCCAGCAACATGTCGAGACCAGTAGATAAGGTATAAGGAAAAAGTATAGTAACTAACAAAGAAACCGCTGATGGATAGGTCAGCAGGTTGGAATTTATAACGAAACAATAATAATATTCCAGAAAGATATGAAGGTGATAAGACTCTTGCGGCAAAATGCATAGGAGATAAAATAAAGCACGGATTGAATGCTTTAATTTAAGATTAAAAAATCTTTAGTGGTTCAAAAGTTACAGGCGATTAAAATATGTTAATGAAGTAACGTGAAAAATTGATCACATTTTACATGCTAAAAATATTAAGTAAATACGTGGTAATATTTAATTAAGAATAACTTTCGAACAAAAAAAGCTTTTTTAATGCAACAAAGCTTAAATTAAAGCACTCAATTCGTGCTCCATTTTATGTTTCATGCATTTTTTTGTAAGAGTCTTAGTTGTTTGGTTATTTAAGTTTTTATAAAGGCTTTTATTCACCATATTTTTGAAAAAATGTCTATATCCTTGTCTAGGGGACCTATTCGACGAAAAAAAACACGGGTTCATTTTTTTTCATAAAAAAAATCATATCCTGCAGTTTCAGCCGAATCCGTTTCCTGGAGGTAGGGTGCTCTCCTTGTTAGTACCAATAAGAATCCTGGGGTAGTGTTCGAATGTCATTTGTTTCATTCGGCTTTTATACTCATATTTGTTTATAAGATTTATTATCTTTTACATTAATTTTTATCTATGAATTTTCCTTAAATTTTAATATGTTTCGTAATGATTTCTGATTTGTTTGGTAATTTCGAAATACACGTCGTCGATTTGAACTACTTAATTTTATAATTCTGCTAACTAAAGAGTTTTATTGACCAATATTGAACTTCGAGTTTCTTTATTGTTTCGCTTTTTCTGTTTAGCTTGACAAATTCCTTTATTGTTCAATAACTGTTATGATTAGTTTATGGCGTAAAAAGATATTTTAAAATTATAAATGAAAGAAATAAAAGATACGTTGTAACGTAACACCTTGGGGCCAAAGATTTTGTTTATCGGCACGAAAAACAAAAATAAAAATAATACAGTTTTTGAACAATTTACAAAAATAAAAATTTCTTATAAGCTAAGTATAATTATAAACTAGCAAAAAATACCTCGCTCCTAACGTCGCTCAGTTGAATTTTCAAATATTATATTATTTTATATAAATTAGCCAATTTTAAAATGAAAAAGAACTGTCGCGACTTATGAATTTTGATATTGTAGTTTTGTACTAAACTGAATTTTTATATTTTTATAAAAAAAATTAATTAATGATATATGCATAAAAATTGTTTAAATACAAATTATATCATGATGCATTAAGAATTTGTTCTACTAAATTGCATTTGAATCAATGAAAAAATATGATAGAAATGCTTTCTTTTTAATCACGTGTTTCAATCACGAACCATTAAATAATAGAAAACAGTATTTGACGTTTACTAGAACTCACAACTTTACGGAGAAAGGAAAGTATTGTTAAAATAGGTTCTAAATCTAGTATATCTAATTTATGTACTAAGGTATTTGAAAAACGCTGCTAAGTGCTTTGGCGCAATATTTTCTCGTAGAGCTCATTGAGTTAGGGTCATTTCATTTTATTTTTTTAAATATGATTTCAATGTAAAAAACATAATATCTGTTCAAGACAAATTGAAAATGGAAATAGTGTGAGTGTGTGTAAGAATGTAAAAATTACTATAAAAGAATTGATATTTTTACAAAAACTAATAATTTAAGTAAAAAATAAAGAAACCACATCTCGTATAAAAAAAGCAATATTTTCATAAATGACAAAAAATTGATTTTATAGCTTCGTTTTCAAAAAAATCTTAAAAAAATTAAAATAGAAAGGTTAGCTTAAATAGTTTGGTTTTTCAAGGTTTTCTTGAAAAGAAGCTATAAAATCAATGCTTTTCTATCGAAAAAAATTTTTATTTTTTTTTTTTATACGAGATGCGGCTTTCTTTTCATTTGCTAAAGTCATTAGTTCTTTCAAAAAATATGAAATATGATACGTGAAATCCTCTTGAAAAATGATTATATTGTGCGTATGTTCAACTAACGATTATATTAAGAGTTCTACAAAGATACGATCTTAATACATAGAGGTTCAAGTTACAATTATGTCTAATCCACTGTAATAATGTGATCATCTTATTCTAAAAGTTTAGTTACGATTGTCTATAATTTTCTATAAGATACAACTTTGTTACATAGGTTATTCGAGGTAAAATTTAGTAAATCAAAGGCATCAGCATTCTAATTTTTATGCCTTAGATGATATATACGCGATAAAATATTGAAGACATTAATTACAATTTCATATATTAGATAAAAAAAACATAACCCTAAAATATTTTTTGCACCCGAAATTTGTTATTTAACCATTTCTAATTATATTTTTTTGTTAATTTCATTTTTTAAAAATAAATTAACATAAAAAAAAATCTTGCGTGAAGTGGGCTCGAACCAGGTACCTCGAGCATGCAAAGCGTGAACGTTACCGACTACGCCATGATGACATGTTGTCAATGAAATTTCAAATCGTCTACATATGCTATAGAACTACTTTCAATTTAGTCGAAAATTTTGAGGTTATGATTAAATTTACAGATCATTGACTCGACATTATTATTTGAAAAAGTAAAATTTATCATATGCATAGTAAAATTTATTATGTGCATAATCAAATTTATTATTTTATTCATCCTTTCTTTTTTCTATTAGGAGATTACATCCCCTTAATTGTTATTTATTATATATTCTTTTTGAATTTTTTATTATGTTTCTTAGAATATAATTATAAGGTTGACGATATACTCCCGATGCTATCATGATAATTTATGACCCGCTATTAGGGTTTATCGCGATATCGATCAGCATTAGATCGCGTCCACCGGTAAAATATACTGAATACATGTTTAACGTTTCTACCAGGGTAAGACTGCACTATAAAAAAAAGTTTTCAAAAGCTTTTTTATCAGACAATAGCGAATAACTTGCATATAAATTTTGGAGAAAATCTATCGAATAGTTTTTGTAAAATACAAAAAAAATAAAAAATAAAAAAAAAATTGTTAATTCTTAAAATGGCTCTATAAAAGAAACTACGCGATGAAAACCAATTTTCAATAACTTCCCTAGCTTGTGTGTGTGTGCGTGCGTGCGTGCGTGCGTTGCGGAAATTTTTTTAGCGTCATTTTAAGAATTTTAAAAAAATTTCGATTATTTACTTTTTTTGTATTTAACGTAAACTACTTTAAGAATTTGCATAGATATTTGTATGGAACTTATTTTGGACTGCCAAAAGGGGAAAAACTTTCGAAAACTGATTTTCTTAGCGTACTTTTAATTATAGAGCATTTGTAAAATTTTTCATAAAATTTTTCTTTTTCTTTTTTTTTCTATTTTACTAAAACTACTAGATAGATTTTTTCCGGAATTCGTATACAAGTTATTCGCTACTGTCGGAAAAAAACAAGCTTTAGAAAACTAATTTTCTCAAAGCAGTTTTAATTTTAGAGCTTTTTGAAAATTTTCAAAAAATTTTTTATCCTTTATTTATTTTCTATTTTGTATAAACCATACTGTAAATCTTCTCCAAAATATTTATACAATCAATTTGCTATTGTCCGAAGAAAATAAGCTATCGACAACTAATTTTCATAGCGGGGTTCCAATTGTAGAGAATTTTCAAGATTTTTAAAAAAATTTCGATTCTTAGTTTCTTATTTTTTTTTATTTAACGTAAAGTACTCGATAGATTTGTTCTAAAATTTGCAAGGAAATTATTTGCAACTTTCAAAAGAAGGGAAATTTTCCCAAATTGATTTTCTTAAAGTCGTTTTAATTTTAGAGCATTTTTCAAATTTTGGAAAAGAAATTTTGAATGGAAAATGGTATTTGTTTAGCCAACGAAATCTCGAAAACTACTCGATGGATTTGCTTTAAATTTTGCATACTATCTATTATTTTATAAGTAGGCGGAAAGCTATTGAAAATTGGTTTTCATTGCGTAGTTTCTTTTATAGTGCCATTTGAAGAATCAAAATCAATTCTCGATTTTTCATTTTTTTCTTTTATTTAAAATAAATTATATGATAAATTTATTTTGAAACTTACATGAGAATTATTGGCATCTGTCAAAAGAAGTATGACTTTTAAATATCGATTTTCTTAGCAAAGTTTTAATTTTTTTAAATTGTTATAAATTTAGAAAAAAATTTTATTTTTTCATTTTTTATCTATTTTACGTGAACTACTTGATAGATTTGCTATAAAATGTGTATATAAGTTGTTTGCTACTGTATTTATAAAACAAGCTTTTAAAAGATAATTTTCTTAGCGAAGCTCTTTGATCACTTCTTTGATTTCTGATTCAACGCTTTTACTAACTCTTTTCTTACGTCCTCACTTTCTCTCTGTCTTTCTTTCTATCCTAAATTGATCCTCATTTTTACCTCATTTTTATTCATCCCTGACTCTCTCTTCCTATTTCCTAATCACTCACTCACACTCACTAATTTTTCTTGAATAAAAATTATGTTTTTTACATTGAAATCACATTTTAAAAAATAAAATCAAATTACTCTAACTCAATGAGCTCTATGAGAAAGCATTGCGCTAAAGGACTTGACAGCATTTTTTTTTTGGTACTAAGACTGACATTTCACCTAATTGATTCAAGGGCAATATTTCGCAGAAAATGTAATTGTTAATCTCCTTTCGTGCGGCTTTTCCTGTTACTAAAATTAAAAATTATTCAATATATAATTATTAATATGATACATGACACTTTTAAATTACTAATAATTAATATTCTAATTCGTAATATTTAAGAAATAAAACGATACATGTTTATCTTCCATATTCCGTTTTAAAATAGTTACTAATGAGTTTTAAATTACTGATAAATAATTTAAAATTGATATATATATATATATATATATATATATATATATATATATATATATATATATATATATAGTATATATCATATGATTTACATTATAACCTCATAGCATGGAAGATTGCACTGAAATATTTCGAATTATTCTACTGGAATATTTCAATAAAACCTTCCATGCAGATTATTGAATGTCTCCACGGAATATTTCAAAATTATCCACTGGAATCTTCCATTGAAAGCTTCCAGGGATATTTCAGGAATATTTCAGAAGAATGTCCAAAAACTTTTTTGAAATATTCCATGAAATATTCACGGAAGATTTCTAAAATATTTCATGTAATGTTTATGAAATATTCCAGTGAAATATTTCATGGAAGATTCCAGGAAGATTTCAGAAACATTTCGCTGGAAGATTTCGAAAAACTTTCAAATCGTACAGCGGAATATTACATGAATATTCCATATATGAATATTCCATATATGTAATCTTGCGGTGAAATATTTCATAAAAGATTTCAGGAAGATTCCACAAACATTTCACTGGAAAAATCCAAAAAACTTTGAAATCGTACAGCGGAATGCATGTATCAGCGGAGTACATGTAGCGGATATTACATGTATCTTCCATAAATATTCCACGAAATATTTCACAGAAAGATTTAAGTGGAATATTTCATGAAAGATTTCAGGAAGATTCCATAAACATTCCGCTGAAAGATTCCGATAAACTTTAAAATCTTACAGCGGAATATTACATAAATCTTCCATAAATATTCCACGAAATATTTCACAGAAAGATTTCAGTAATTTTTTGTGGAATATTGCATGAAAAATTCTAGAATGATTCCATGAAGTTTTCGTTAGAAGGTTGCGCGGAACGTTACAGGAGGTCTCCAGTGTCGCTGATAGGGGAATGATCGTTAAATGGGAGTTTCATCCCCAAGCGATTGGAAGATACCTCACTTACTATGTAAGCGGAAGGGTATCGGCGCTTTCATGTGTACAGTCGAATCGAATATGTAAATGCGATTTTATAACTAAATGTTTATGTATGCGTATATGTATTGATGTATAAGTTTAATGTGGTAGAAAATTTGTCGTTTTATCGAGGCCTCTAATATTTAACATATAAAACTAGATAGATCTAGACAGATCTAGAGTAAATTTCTACCAGGGATATTATATAATATATATACTATCCTCTCACAGCATTTCACATCTTCCAAAAATCTTCCAGGAACATTTTATGAGAAATGAGAGATTACCCAAACCTTCCATTGAAATATTCTTGAATTTTCTCAAGAATATTCCATGGAATATTCCAATGTAGGAAGAATCAAGAACACACGAATATTAAAGGAATATTTCATGAAAGATTCCTGAAATATTCCAAATTTACCGTGCCAATATTCTGCGAATCTTCCATTCATGTTCCACGGAATATTTTACGATAGATTTCTGAAATCTTTCAAAAATATTTCATGGAATATTTCATAAAAGATTCCTTAAATCTTTCGTGCATATTCCATGAAAGGTTCATGAAATTTTTCAAATCTTCCGTTCCAATATTCCGGAAATCTTCCATGAATGTTCTAACGGAATATTTCAATGAAAAATCTGAGACGTCCTAAATCTTCCAATGAAATATTCTTAGGATCTTCCAACAATATTCCATGGAATATTTCAATGTAGGAAGAATCAAGGACATAAGAATATTACAGGAATATTCCATGGAAGATTCCTAAAATATTTAAAATCTTCGTGCCAATATTCCAGCAAACTTCCATAAATATTCCTTGCTGTGCGGGTATTTATCAACTGTTAAAAATTGTTATACAATTTAATGGGTTTTGCGTTAGTAGGTATTAATTATATTGAAGTTTCTCGCTCCTAACGTCGCTCGGTTGATTTTTCTTTTATTATATTATTATGTATAAATGACTGATTTTAAGTATATAAGAATTCATTAATTTAAGTTAATTTTAAGTATTAAATAAAATTGAAAATAATTAGATTAAATATAATATAAAAATATATGTACACATGTGCTCGAAGTAAAAAAGCGTATAAGTTAATCCATCAAGTAACTATTTCTCACTCTACTTCCATTAGAAAAACTAAAATAGTACGATATTTGATATAAATAAACTGAGAACTGGGAACTGAGTAACAACTATAATTTCCAGACCTTAATATATGACCATGAATTTGAATTATAATATTAATTTTTACGTGAAACATGCTTAAAAAAAATTTCGTGTTTAATTCTAATAGGATATATTTATAAATGTTTTTTATATATATGAAATACGAAATATAAATAGAAAAAACCATAAGATTAAAATACACATTTTTGATTAATTTTATATACGAATATTTCAGAATGATAAGATAACTATTTGCAATTACTTAACAATCCTTTTTGCATCTAATATAAAATTTTAATGAGATACAGATATCACAAAGTGTATGTATCACAAGTAAGGTTTGCATATCATAAATATTATAATTTTTAGAAAATTCTTTATATTAATAGATTATTAATTGAAAAATTTAAATATTTTTTCATTGATGACAAGTAACTTTTTCGCAGTGCCCTTCATGCGTACTGAGACTGGAAGAAATTCCTTTCAAGTTCAAGGTGCGCAATTTTGGAACTCTCTGCTTGCTGATATAAAAAATCTTCCATCGCTCGAAACTTAGAATATAATATAATATAATCGGCAGGTTCAAGTCGGCTTTGACGAGGTGCTTACTCGACCTTGAATTAACTTAGTTTTAAATATTTTAATTTTTGTGTTGATTTATTTTGTTTTGTCCTATATATAGATTTAAGGTGTGAATGTATTTATTAGCGTGAATAATGGATGAATGAATGCGGAAAGAATGAGTAGTTCTGTTTTTATTAGAAGTCATGACATTTTCGGTTTCAAGTTTTTATTCTTAGAATGTTATTATTAATTAATTTTTTAAATTATTTATTATTACTTTGTTGTTATATTGTCCAATTTTATTTTTATTGATGTCATGACAGTAATTCATCTTTTATATTACGTTATTTGATTTTAATTCTATGACTGATAGATATTTAAGACGGTTTTTATTGTAATTTATGTTTTCTTGTTTTCTGCGTGTATTTAGAATAGTCTGTGATATCACTTTTATATGGTGACTTACTAATACAGTATTATATATTAATTTTATTATTTGTCTGTGATATCTTATTATGTGCAATACTTTATATAGAATTATTACTTATTGTTTCATGTATTACACGTCATTTTGTACTCTTTTTACAAAATAAATCAATGTCTATCTATCTATCTATAACTTTTTAAATATAGTTAAAATAATACTGTAAATGTCAATTAAGAGGAGGTCACGTATCTTTGTCCTTTTCTAATCAAAGAAATGATTTTTTACAAAAACTTATAACTTTATCAAAAAATGAAGGGAAAGCCGCATCTTGTATTGAAAAAAGCAATATTTTCTTTGATAAGAAAAAATTAATTTTATTGTTTCGTTCTCAAGAAAACCTTGAAAAACCAAATTGTCAACCCTAACCTCTATAATTTAAGTTTTTCAAGGTTTTCTTGAAAACGAAGTAATGAAATTAATTCTTTCTTATCAAAGAAAATATTGCTTTTTTATTACGAGATGCGGCTTTCTCTTCATTTTTTGCTAAAGTTGTTAGTTTGAGTAAAAAACTCAATTCTTTGATTAGAAAAGGACAGAGATACGTGACCTCTTAAATAACATTTTCATCAAAATAAATTTCAACGCTGTAATTATTAAAATAAACATTTTTATTCAACTACGATCTATTGTAATAATTATTTTTTTAATATATATATATATATATTTTATTCAGTTATCATTCAAAGAATAAAGTATTTAAATTAGTTCCCATGAACATATATTATTTAAAAAGTTACTTGTTAACAATTTTTTATGAATAACATACATTTAACCTGAATTACATTTTTATTTGTACACGTGTTTGTATTTAAATGAATTGTCATTTATATAAAAATTGTTAACAATTAAATATATTAAAATTTATTTCATTAAAGCAATAATATTTTTATTAAGAGAAGCATATTAATTTTTATAATATATCAAATAAGCTTATTTGGAAAATTATCATAACGTGATATGAAAATATTTTTATTAATATCGTTTTAACATAAATTTTATAAAATAAAATCTTAAAAACGCTGCCAAGTGCTTTAGCGGAATGCTTTCTCATAGAGCTCTTTGAGTTTCATTAATTTTTTTATATTTATTTAAATGTGATTTTAATATTAAAAATTTGTCCAACATTAATATTTACTCATATTGTACTTTATAAATTTCGAACATATATGCTAGCGTTTGCTTTTTCAACATTTATAATTTATTTTAAATCATCAAGTAATACAAAAAAATTGGTTCTATTGAAAAAATGACATAATGTAGTAATAAAAAAAATGATGACAACAAAATTTCTAATCTTTATAAAATGCAATCATATTGATATATAAATACAGTTCATGTTTATGGCTCTATAAAAAAACTACACTATGAATACCAATTTTCAATAGCTTCCCGTCTACTTATACAAAAACATAGATAGTATGCGAAATCTGAAGCAAATCCATCGCGTAATTTTCGAGATCTAATTGACTGAATAAATAACATTTTCTTTTCAAAATTTTAAAAATGCTCTAAAATTAAAACTACACTATGAAAATCAATTTTTGAAAATTTTCCTTCTTTCGGCAGTTGTAAATGATTTCCCTGCAAATTTTAGAACAAATCTATCGAGTACTTTACGTAAAATAAAAAAAATAAGAAATAAAAAATCGAAATTTTTTTTTAAATCTTTAAAATTTTTTAAAATTGTAACCACTCTAAGAAAATTAGTTTTTCAAAGCTTTTTTTTTCAGACAATATCGAATTGATTGTACAAAAATTTTGGAGAAAATTTATGGTATGGTTTACACAATATAGAAGATAAATAAAAAATAAAATTTTTTTTTTTAATTTTCAAAATGCTCTAAAATTAAAACTGTTCTGAGCAACTATGTTTCTCAAAGCTTGTTTTTTTCAGACAGTAGCGAATAACTTGCATTTAAATTATCGAATGGTTTTCGTAAAATAGAAAAAAATTTAAAAAAAAATTAAAAAAAAAATTTAAAAAATGCTCTAAAATTAAAAGTGCAATAAGAAAAGCAGTTTTCAGAAGTTTTTCTACTTTTGGCAGTCGAAATTAAGTTCTATAAAATTTTCAAACAAATTCTTCGAGTGGTTTACGTAAAATACAAACAAAATTAAAAATCGAAAGTTTTTTAAAATTCTTAAAATGACTCTAAAAAAAAACTACGCTAAGAAAACCAATTCTCAATAGCTTCCGCACCAGTTGATCGAAAAATTGAATTGTATGGAAAATTTGAAGTAAATCCATCAAGTAGTTTTTAAGATTTTATTGGCCTAATAAATATAAGCATTTTTTTCAGTAATTTCAAAATGCTCTAAAATTAAAACTAAGCTAAGCTAAGAAAATAAGTTTTTTAAAATTTATTTTATTTGGGCAATCACAAATAATTTCCGTGCAAATTTTGATATGGGAGCTAATTAATCGAATAGTAAACAAAAAAAAACAAAAAAATGAAAAATCGAAATTTTTTTTTTTTTAAACAACTCTAAAATGATAACTACTTTAAACGAACCAATTATCAATAGCTTCCCAGCAAGTAAGTCAAAAAACTAAATTCCATGCAAAATTAGAAGCAAATCCATCGAGTAGTTCTCGAGATACAATTTACTGACTGAAATCATACATCCACACACACACACACACGCACACACGCGCGCACACACACACACACACACACACACACCCACACACACACACTCAAAATTTTGAAATACAATGAAAATATAGTCAATACTTATGAGTGCAAGCGTAGTGTCCATAATCAGATATTTAATATTATTTTAAAATATGAATAAGTTTAAGAAATTATTATTAATTAATAAGTTATAAATAGTTATATTATTTTATTAAATACATTTCCAACTTCAATAATTAAATTCATGTTATAATTAAAATTAATTAGCATTCGATTCCACAAGTTATTTAAAAAATTTAACATTATTCAATGGTATTAAAAAGTTATTTATAAAAAGTATTCCCATATCAAAATTTCAAAATTCTATTGATTTAATTTTTTATTCTGTACATTAGAGAATTAGTTTTGATGTTGAAATTTTTTTGTGATATGCATTTTGTGATATTATAGTAAAATATTTTATCTCCTTGTATGAAAATTATTATGTAAAAATAGAATAATACTGTGAATAAATAAATGTTTATAAAAAAATATTGAAAACTGTAAATAACAATAGAAAAACGTTAGGCTGAAGATACATAATGATTGTTTATTATCACTTATACATATTTTATATGTCGATATTGCAAATATCCGTAAATGACTGATAATAAACAGATTATTTCCAAACAAATCAGGATTGAGCATAGTATTCAAAATGGTACAATCACAAACAGATAATTATGATTGTGGCGTTTTTGCAATTGTTTTTGCTATTGCAATACTTTATAATTTAAGTCCATGTTGTTTAAGATATAATGTTTTTCAAATGCGATTACGTTTATCAAGAATTTTTGAAACGCAACAAATAAGAATGTTTCCAGTTTTACAAAATTATAATAATGCAAATTAATTACGATAATCCACCGGACATGATGCGGAGGAGTTTTTGTCATGAGCAACGTCTAAATCAAATACCATCAAATATAGATTCCGCTGAGCTTGAACTATAAGATAAAAACTCACAAATGCATTTATTGGCAGAATAAAAAATGATCATGGAAATGCATCGTAAACAAAAGAATTCGAATCATGAAACAATTTTGATGGAAATTAACAATGACATTTCAGATACAAATTTTTTAAAACCAGGTAATGATATAATGGAAAGCGATGATATCCACTCAATTTATAACGATGATAAAATTAGGACTGTTGAGATTAAATTAAATGAAGAAAAAAAAGAATCAAAAGGAATAGAGAAAAAAGAAGCTTTTTTTGTAACAAGACTTAATAGGAAAATGGTAACAGAACAATGACATAAATATAAAGTAAATTCAGAAAAAGACATTATGTAAATGCAAGAAAAAAAAGTAATGATAAATTAGGACTAAGACGTGTTCAAGAAGCTTAACGAAAGAAAAAGGCTTATATGAAAATGAAAAAAGAACAACCGAATAAATATAAACAGAAATTCGAAAATACTAAGATAAAAAAAATTGCAATTCAAGGGAAAAATGAGTACTGACCAATTGGAACAAATACGTGCGAATGAGGCTTCACGTAAAAAAGAAGCATAT
Source organism: Anastatus disparis (assembly GCA_017163975.1). Lineage (NCBI taxonomy): Eukaryota > Metazoa > Arthropoda > Insecta > Hymenoptera > Eupelmidae > Anastatus > Anastatus disparis. Next base: position 588,023 of record JAFFSR010000033.1, on the reverse strand, counting down.
ATAAAAATTAAACAAAAATAACCGAAATAATATAAAGAAAAATTAGAAAATACTAATATAACAAAATTGAAATTCAAGGAAAAAATAAGTACTGATAAATTGGAACAAATACGTGCTAATGAGGCTTTATGAACGAAAGAAGCTTTTATAAAAATTAAAGAAAAACAACCAGAAAAATGTAAAGAAAAATTAGAAAATACTAAGATAACAAAATTGCAATTCAAGGGAAAAATGAGTACTGACCAATTGGAACAAATACGTGCGAATGAGGCTTCACGTAAAAAAGAAGCATATATAAAAATTAAAGTAAAACAACCGAAATAATATAAAGAAAAATTAGAAAATACTAATATAACAAAATTGAAATTCAAGGAAAAAATAAGTACTGATAAATTGGAACAAATACGTGCTAATAAGGCTTTATGAACGAAAGAAGCTTTTATAAAAATTAGAGAAAAACAACCAGAAAAATGTAAAGAAAAATTAGAAAATACTAAGATAACAAAATTGCAATTCAAGGGAAAAATTAGTACTGACCAATTGGAGCAAATACGTGCGAATGAGGCTTCACGTAAAAAAGAAGCATATATAAAAATTAAAGAAAAAGAACCGAAATAATATAAAGAAAAATTAGAAAATACTAAGATAACAAAATTGAAATTCAAGGAAAAAAAAGTACTGATAAATTGGAACGAATACGTGCTAATAAGGCTTTATGAAAGAAAGAAGCTTTTATAATAATTAAAGAAAAACAACCAGAAAAATGTAAAGAAAAATTAGAAAATACTAAGATAACAAAATTGCAATTCAAGGGAAAAATGAGTACTGACCAATTGGAACAAATACGTGCGAATAAGGCTTCACGTAAAAAAGAGTCTTATATAAAAATTAAAGAAAAACAACCCAATAAATATGAAAAAAAATTGAAAAATACGTAAGTAACAAAAATGAAATCAAAGATAAAAAAGGGTACTGATAAAATGAAAGAAATACGTACAAATGATGCTTCACGTAAGAAAAAAGCTTACATAAAAATGAGAAAAGAATAACCAAATAAATATAAAAAAATTGAATTATTAAGATACCAAAAATAAAATCGATTGAAAATAGAGATACTAATGAATTTAAAAAATTGCATAAAAAAGAAAAATTACGCAAAAAAGAAACTTATAGAAAACTTATTAAGGAGATGTTAAGTGGACACTACACTTGTACTCATAAATATTGACTATCTTTCCATTTTATTACAAAATTTTTGGAAAAGAAATGCATTAACTTGTACTATATACCATGAAGACAATTCAATTAAATTTAAAAATTATTTCATTTATTAGATATTAAAATTTTGGATTCCAATATCATTTATTAATATTGTTCGGTTTCGTACCAGAAATCTAAATATCTTAAAAACTAATAAATAAATTTATTTAAAAATTTCACTAAATAATCATTATGGTACATACTACAAGCTAATGCATTTCTTTTCTGAAAATCCAGCAAAAAAATGAAGAGACAGTTAATATTTATAAGTTCAGGTGTAATCTCCGTTTTACATCTCTTTAATGAACAATATAATGAATATGACAGAATGGTACAAATTGAAAATCAAAAATTGGAAAATGCCTATATTATTAACAAAACACAAGTAAAAAATGATTGTTACCAACTAAAAGAATCACAAACAAAGTGTAAACAAATAAAAATTGATGACAATAAACATGTCAATAATGATACTACAATAAATAAACCAATAGATGGAAAAAAGCGAAAATATAATTATGATTCTTATCAATTCAAGACATTATTTATAAAGTGTAAGCGATTAAAAATTGAAGACAATAATTATAATGGAAATTATAATAATAATAATAATTATAATAACAATCATAATATTGTATTGAACAAAGTTATTGATAAATCAATAAAAGGCAAAGTAGAAAAAAAATTAAAGAAATTAAATGAAAAAATATTAACTGAAAAAATTAATTCGAAACTGATTGGTTGTATAGCAAATATATATTTCAATGAAAATTACATTGGTTCCATGAGAGATACATGTGTTTATTGTGATGCGAAACATTTTGCTTTCGAATATACTAAAAGTAACTATTTCTCCAATTGTTGTCATAAAGGTAAAGTAGAATTGTTAGAAAATCCTTTTTACCCAGAACAATTAAAGTTTTTAGCAACTGAATTAACGGAAGAAAATATTGATTTTCGACCAAATGTTAGGTTGTACAATAATGCTTTAGCATTCACAAGTTTTGGTGCCAATTTTTATACATTGCTGGGTAAAGGACCACAAGTTATTAAAATATGTGGACAAATTTACCATAATGTATATGAGCATATCTCCACAACTTTTAATTTTTTTATAATGTTTTTGAAAAGTCATTTTACTGCTGTTACTGGGTAGCGAATAATGCACACTATTCAAACTAGGTTTACATCTTTTGTACAATCTTGTTCCTCTATTTTTTATGTATATGGTCAATGTGCCACCAATGCTCCAGTAGATATTTCTATAAAACGAAAATTTTTACATGGATAAAATTTCCGAACTTTTATCCATGTAAAAATTTACGTTTTATAGAAATATCTACTGGAGCATTGGTGGCACATTCACTATATATATAAAAAATAGAGGAACAAGATTGTACAAAAGGTGTGAACCTAGTTTGAATAGTGTGCATCATTCGCTACCCAGTGACAGCTGTAAAATGACATATCACCAAAAGATTAAAAGTTGTGGAGATATGATCATATGCGTTACATCCTAATAAAGATGAAGCACGTAGATATGGACAATTATATATTTCACATAATGAAATAGCAAAGATTGAACGGAATAAGTTTAATACAACCAGCCAAGCGAGAAATGATAAGCAGGAATGTGCTCACGCCTACCAACACCATAGATGTAACGAATACCAGCATTAATGACTATCTGAAGTCTTAGATCAAGCTCAGCAGAAAGATTGCTATAAACAAGACAACAGTAGTCTATAAGAGGAAAGAGCAATGCTTAAATGAGATGTTTTCTGAGAGCAAAGGTGGTACTTCTCCTGAAAAAATTAAGCCTATAGAGCAGAGAAAGCCTATAGAGCAGAGAAGTGGAATGAAAGTGGAATGAAAGAAGAAAAAAAACCAATACTTAGTAGAATGTGCTAAGTGAGTCCAGAAAATAGAGAACGTTATTCTATTAGGTTATTACTATTACCTGTTAAAGGAGCCACATCTTTTGAAGCTTTGCGTACTTTTGATGATGTGTTGTACGATTCGTTCTATGAGGCAGCTAAAGCAAAACAATTAATTATTGAAGATGAAGAATGGGATAGATGTTTGGAAGAAGCATCTTCAACAGAATTCTCTTATGCTCTTTGTGAATTATTTGCTTTTATTTACGTTTTTCATAATCCTATAAGGGTGAAAATCAAAAAATTGAAAATAGGTATTTATACATAATAAAATTTTATGAAAATAATATGTACGTGTCTAAATCCAATAGTTAGCTAGTAACAATCCTAATCAACTTGTTCAACCATTAAAACTTTGATTAAATGGCTAATCCAAAGGAACAAATAAGAAAAATAAACAAAAATGTCCTCGTCTCACGCGTCCAGAGCGTACAAGTATTTTGTTTTCAAAATAAAAAGTATTTAAATACATAATTATTAAAATTTTACTGTACTGATTTTTGAAGATTTTCAAATAAAGAATCTAATGGTGGGGTGTAGAAATACAATAACTTAATAAAATGTATTCAAAACTGACGTAAAAGTTACGACAATTTTTTTGTCCTCATGTCACACTTTTAATAGTTTATCACGAAAATCATTTAAGAAGTCAAATAATTAGGGCTAAATATCGTCAAATATAAAAATTAATATGTATTTAAGTAATTAAAAGAGTTATTAATGTAAAAGGTTTTATATATAGTGAGAAAATATATTTAAATCAAACCATAAAAAAACGTATTTTTTCTAATGTCTTCGTGTAACGCTAATTTTCTTAACGAAAAAAATTTAATCAGGATTTGGACTACCGGAAAAGAATGTAGGCTTTAAGAGCTTTAAATTGACTGTGAAATATATGTGATTATACACTCCGCAACAAAATTATCGCAACAAAATTTTCCATCGAAAAATTGCCATTTTTCAAATGCTTGTTACTCGGTCAATTTTCATCGTATTGAGATGATTTTTTTTTAGTTTTGTAGGGAATTATGTGTACTTTTGGGAAAAGTGATGTCTAATAGTTGCGAGATAATGCCACATTGTTACGTCTTAATCAGGCCTACCAACTTTTTTTTCTTGAAAAACGCAATAGTTTGCACGTTTGCCTGGATTACCAAAAATTTTTTTTAAAAAAATCACAAAAACCATCTTAAAGTACAATCTCCAACGAGTATTTAAATAGAAAATCGACCCTCTACGATTTTTTTTGACCAAGTTATGCCATTTTAAAGATATCCCTATGTTTTAGCTAAATACCGCCAATATCAGCATTACCCGATGCGTACCGTGAGGAAGTTGTTGGATGGACTTACGCATCATTATGGCCCTGGAAAGGGCCAATTGTGTAAACCGTTTCTTACATTAGGGACCCCGCGGCTGATTATCCCACCCCCAGGATGAACAGCGGGACGTTATATAAACGAAGTTTTACGCCCTCACATAATTCGAATGCGTCGGCAAATGGGCCGTAATTTCATCTTGATGCAGGATAATGCAAGGGTAACTCGTACTTACTTGGAAGAAAACAATGTAGAAGTATTGCCTCATCCTGCTGATAGCCCAGACCTCAATCCTATAGAGCATGTGTGGGACATGATGGGCAGGCGATTACATAACTTAGAGAGACCTCCTGCTAACCTCCAAGAGCTTGAGAGAATTCTTAATGAAATTTGGCATGAGATACCTCAAGATTCAATAAGAGCGTGCATTAATATGCAAGAACGTTTAGGAGAAGTTATTCGTCAGCGAAGTGGCAATACACGGTATTAAAGGTCTCGGACGCATAGGGTTTGGAGTCAAAAAATACTGCGGAAGTGACGAGCCGCGGGGTCCCTAATGTAAAAAACAGTTCACACAATCGGCCCTTTTCAGGGCCATAATGATGCGTAAGTCCGATCAACAACCTCCTCGCAGTACGCATCGGGTAATGCTGATGTTGGCGGTATTTAGCTAAAACATAGGGATATCTTTAAAATGGCATAACTTGGTCAAAAAAAATCGTAGAGGGTCAATTTTTTTTTAAATACTCGTTGGAGATTGTACTTTAAGATGGTATTTGTGATTTTTTTTTTTTAATTTTTGGTAATCCAGGCAATCGTGCAAACTATTGCGTTTTTTAAGAAAAAAAAGTTGGTAGGCCTGATTAAGACGTAGCAACGTGGCATTATCTCGCAGCTATTAGACATCATCTTTTCCTAAAAGTACACATAATTCCCTACAAAACTAAAAAAAAATCATCTCAATACGATAAAAATTGACCGAGTTACAAGCATTTGGAAAATGGCAATTTTTCGATGAAAAATTTTTTTGCGATAATTTTGTTGCCGAGTGTATATATTACTCGCTAAGTAATCACTTTTAATGTATACAAAAGGAAAAAAAATGACCTCGTGTCACACTTTATCAGTTTATTTACATTTACACATGTTATATTTCCAAAATTGAAATACAGCTCGTCCATTATTGTTTTCTTCTTATTTATAGTATTAATAAACATATTAAAAAATATCAAGTAAAATTTAGGAAGTTTTTTTTTAGTTTTAAAAAAACACGATTTTGACAACTTTTTGAATTTCACCCATAAATGCACGAGATTTATATGAAAAATATAAAAATAAGTTTTACCATCCTAAATATGAAAAAAATAGAGGTGAAAATTTTGCATTGAATGTTATTAAAAATAATTCACAAGTCAATGGATTTTTTTTAAAACGATTTCAATTTACCTAACATAAGCACATTTATCGGCAATGAAAAATACCACTGAGGGTTTAGAGACACTTCTTTTGCAAGAATAATATGGCCGATACGACTATACATCCTTGAATGTGTTTACATACACGATTAGTTTTCAAAAGTATATTCTTTATTATATTAAACATATTTAACATTTTATTTCACTAAATTAGTTAAAAAACAAAATTACTCGTTACTTTGCACATAAAAACGTCGACACATGTATAGCCATATCCGCCATTGTTATAGTTCATGAAGTGACAATCAGGTCTCGCATGCTAATTTTTTAATGACAATAGAAGAAGATAATGATGAAACAATTTTAAATCATAATAATATTCTTAATGAATTGGAAATGAAAATGAATTCTTTGAATGATAAACAAAGGCAAATATTCAACTTTACTATAAAAAGTTTAAACAACCAAAATAAAGAAAAATATATTTTTATAGATGGACCAGTTCAAAGTGGAAAAAGTTATTACTTAACGTTTAAATAGCTTATTTTAAATATCACACTATACATTATTTATGTGTGGCTTAAACAGGTATAGCAGCGAATTCATTAGTCGATGGCAAAACAGTGCATACAACATTTAAACTACCGTTAAATATAACAGATTGTACAACTTGTAATGTTAAGCCTAATTCTGCAGAAGGCAAACAATTAAAGGGAACACAAAAAATTATTTGGGATAAAATAGCCATGACTTCAAAATTTGCTTTTGAAGCAGTTGATTATCTTTTATGCAATTTAAACCAACCGTTCGGTGGTAAAACAGTAATTGTATCAGGAGATTTCAGGCAAACATTACCAATTGCTCGACATGGAAGCCGTATGAACATTATTGAAAATTCAGTTAAATTTAGTTTATTATGGCAGAATTTTAAGCAAACGAAGTTGAATGAAAATCTGCGAGTTTCGGATAATGATAATAATTTTAAACAATGGTTATTAGATATCGAAGAAAGAAAACGCCGCAATATTTTTGAAGATGATAATGAACTAAGTGCTATACTAGATAATTTTATCATAAAAGAAAATCTTATCTAACGGTAAAAGTTATCTTGGCTCCTAAAAATAATGATGTTACTGAAATCAATAATAATGTTTTGAATTTAATGGAAGGAAACCATGTTGAATATTTAAATATTGATACAGCTGAAGATGATAGTAAAGAAAATTTAGATATTATGTTACCTACAGAATTTTTAAATAAGTTAACTCCTAATGGACTTCCACCACATGAATTACATTTAAAAGTAGGAGCTATCACAATACTTTTAAGAAATTTAAATGTCTATGAGGGACTTAGGGGTAATGGAACAAGGTTGATAGTAAAAAAATTGCTTCAATATTCCATTCAAGCGAAATCAGCAACTGGACAAAACAAAGGTAAATTAGTTTTTATTCCAAGAATGATTTGATCTCCATCTACGGAAGAAATTTCTTTTAATATGCATTGAAAACAGTTTTCTATTAGATTAGGTTTTGCGATGGCTATTAATAAATCTCAAAGAAAAAGTTAGAGTTTATTTGCCGTCACCAGTTTTCAGTTATGGACAATTATATGTTGCTCTTTCAAGGACAAAATATAAAAAAAATTTAAAATTATTTTTAGACGACAACGCTATCGTCAACGGAGAAAATAAAAATGAACAGAACATAAGTTATAAAAAAACATTGTTTATAAAGAGATATTGTTAATAATATGTCAAAAGATATTGTATATATTTATGTTTTAGATTGTGTAATAGTTGAACTGGAATATATAATGAAAAATATAATATTTACTGAAATATAAAATATTTACTAAAACATGTACCAACTGACGCTATCAAAATCAATAGTTTGATATGATGTTGAATTAGCTGCATAAGAGAATGCACTATTTAATCGGCTGCGTATGGGGATACGCTCTTAAATCAGCTGCATAAAGGAATGCGCTGTTTAATCGGCTGGGTATGGGGGTACGCTCTTAAATCAGCTGCATAAAGGAATGCGCTGTTGAATTGGCTGCATTTGGGGATACGCTGATAAATCGGCTGAATAAGGAAATGCGCTGTTGAATTGGCTACATATGGAGATGCGCTGTTTAATCAATTGCATATTGGGATGATCTGTCAAATTGGCTGCATATGGGGATGCGCTGTTTAATCAGCTGCATATGGGGATGTGCTATTAGATTCGCAATGTAATACCCAGGTAAAATGCACAAACATATTGCATTCGAAATAAAAAAAAATACTAAAGCGGCTGGAGCGGAGCCTCTATAAAACATTATGAGAAATACGCTCCACTGAAGAACCCAATGTAAAAGTGTACAAGCTTGGATGAAACGCTTAGTCAAAAAATATAGGACACAGAATAATTTAAGACCCAAAAAATATAAAGCTCGAAAAACATAGGGCCCAAGAAGATATGGGAATACAAAAAATATTGGGCCCGAAAAAATATAGACCTCCAGAAAATATAAGAATAAAAAAAATATTGTGCACAAAAAAACATAAGAATCAAAAAAATATTGGGCCCAATAAAATGTAGAGCCCAAGAAAATATAAGAATCAAAATAATAATGGACTCAAAAAATATAAGCATAAAAAAAGTATTGGGCCCAAAAAAAATATAGAGCCTAAGAAAATATAAGAAACAAAAAAATATTGGGGCCAAAAAATATAGGAATTAAAAAAATATTGGGCCCGAGAAAATATAAGAATCAAAAAAATATGGGGCCCAAAAAATGTAAAGCTCAAGAAAATATAAGAATCAAAATAATATTGGGCTCAAATAATATAGAGCTCAAGAAAATATAAGAATCAAAAAAATATTAGACCCAAAGAAAATAGGACTCAAAAAAAAGTAGGGCCCGAAAAATATAAGGCCCAGAAAAATATAGAGCCCAAAAAAATAGAGCCCAGAAAAATATAGGATCCAAAAAATATAAGGTTCAGAAAAATAAGGCCCAGAAAAATAAGAGGTCCGAAAAAATATGGGGCCCAAAGAAAATAGGACTCGAAAAAAAGTTGGGTCTGAAAAATTTAAGGCCCAGAAAAATATAGAGCCCAAAAAAATATAGGATCCAAACAAATATAGGGCCCGAAAAATATAAAGCTAAAAAAAATTTAGGACCCTAAAGAATTATAGAACCCAAGAAAATATAAATTCCAAAAAAATATTGGGCTCAAAAAAATAAGATGCCCAAAAAAATATTAGACCCAAAAAAATATAAGGCCCAAAAAAATAAATAGTCCAAGAAAATATAAGGATAAAAAAAGAAGGTACAAAAAAATGGGCATCGAATAAAAATATAGGGCTCAAAATAATATAAGGCCCAAAAAGAAGCTTATGGTATAAGCTAACTCTTATTACCAAAAGATTAGACACAATTAAAAAATGCGGAGAACCGGAGAACCGGAAAAAAGTGGTTTCACTTTAATATAATATAGGAAGTTTTTAGTTCTCATGAGTAGAAAGAAATTTGTAAGTATTAGAGGGTGACATGATTTCGTTGAGTTATTTGCAATTTGACGTATATATTTGATGTAAATAAATATATATTTCCTTTTTTAATAATATTATCTTTTTAATCATATAAATGTGTTGTTTATATATATTTTATCCGAATCCTTTCTTTTTTTCTTTTTAACAAATTTAACTTAATTTAAAATAGAAGTAATGTTTACAAATTTTAATAAAAAAGAGTTTTATAAATTATGTCTTGTATACAAGCCTTATTTTGTTTGTTTTGTTGTTTTTTTTAAGAAATAGAATATTTTGTAAATACTTAAAATAAATAATAATATATAATGGCTAATTGAAACTAGAATGTATGAAATAGAATATTCCTATAATTACTTAAGTTTAATAAATTATATATATGGCTGATTCCATTCAGATTCATGTAGGCCGTCACTGATCGAATTTTTTTTCTTCTTCTAAGTAATAAAAATACCTTCTATTATGTATCTGCCGTCCAAAGTAAGAAAACCTTAACTCCAATGGGATTCCAATGTAGTTAACCACTTTTACACTTTGGACGGCAGGTATATGAAGATAAAATTTACCTCGTAGAACGCTCCAAAATTTCTTTTCTTTTTACTACAGCAATTTTAGTGTTGGATGTAAATACAAAAATTAAAAAATTAAAAATGAACCTCTACTTTTAAATGACTATAGCTCCATCAATTTTCAACCTTTTTAGGCGTTCTTTTAACGAAAGTGTGCGGAATTCTGTCTAGTTTTAAATGCAATCTCGATTTTTGTAATACAATTTGATCTCACTAAGTTATTTACGAAAAACCTAAAAAAAAGCGATTTTTTTTCAAACACGATTTTCTCAAAAACTATATTTTTTTTTTTTTGAAATTTTTATATGATTTTATACATAAAAAATACTAACTTTTAGGGTAGGTGAGAATATGCGATTTTGCCTTATTTTTTTTAAACAGATTTTTAAACGTTTTTTTTATATTTTCGATTTAAAACATTGATACCATGGCGCATCGTACTATTTTTCCAACTTTACGTGTTCTTATAACTATTTCTATGCTTTTATTTATTAATATATCAAAAATATTAACAAAAATCTTTCAAATAAACCCCGGTTCGAATATTTTGATCAATTAGAACCAAAGTTATGACAATTTAGAGTTTAAAAAAAAATGCTGAAACTTTAAATAAATATTATATTTACATTGAGGAAATGCAATTTTCGTTAAAGATTAAAATCTGAAGATATAAATTTCTTAATTTAAAAAAAAAGTTATTTTGATGAAAGAATACATAACCATTTATCCTCTTTTTATGGTTCATTATTTTAATAAAAATTTTTTTTGTTGAAGAATATAATTTTTTCATCAGTTTGAATTTCGTGCCTAGAATTTGAATTTATTTTGTAGAGAGTTGACTCATGTCACTACTAGGTGGCGATGATTCGTTCTTTGCATTCTTATTAACGACTTGACGCGTTTAAAAATATAAGAAAAGGAAGATAAAAATAAAGATGTTTAAGAAAAATAATTTTTTTCGATCTGTCATTGAACAGAATATCAATAATGGCATCACTAATTGTTAAAATAAAGTGCAAGAATTTAAAAGAAAGGCACGAAAAAGTTGTTTATGATTGCTCCGAAAGTCCACTTAGAGAATTAGGTGATCTAACGGAGTCTTTGAAGCGCTTGTATCCAAATACTTCTTTCTCTAGAGAAGATAAAGTATGCCCTTCGTATTACAAAATATTATTAGAAGAAGTGAGAAATACGCCAATTTCATCGACTTCAAGCAGTCAACAATCATCGGAAGATTTTATTCATAGTGAGGCTGTGGTAGAACAGCTCAACGAGACTTCAAGTAATTTGAAATTAAACATTTCACCGATTAAAATGCCTCAAAGTATCAATATCAAGATGCGAGAATCTTATGCTCTCCAAAAAAGAAAACAAATGAACGATGCATTTGATTCACAAATAGCAAGTAAAATGATGAAAGTCTACGATATAACGGATTTGCCCGCATTGAATGAAAATAATGAATGTAAAACAAATGATAAATGGCTTGAGAATATTAAAATTGCATTAGATAATTGTTCAAATTTTCTTGAGAAAGTGCGATTGTTGGGTATTATTCCAAGTGATATTTCCAAAGATTATTTATTATCAATTTTACCAAATGTAACTATTTATATGATTGATCAAGCACAATCATCGGTAAATAATAAAAAAATTTACAAGCAGTCTGAGAACTATTGTGGCCATTTTTTGGATAGTGAAATTGTAATGAAAGTAAAGGATTATTATCTGAACGATGATTTTAATTGTTCTCGTCAAAGTGCAAATAAAAGCGACACAGTATCTATCAAAGAAAATGGTATAAAAACTAAAAAAGTCAAACGCTTTCTTACGCGAAGTATAAAAGAAATATATCAATTATTTAAAGACAGAAATCCTGAAATGAAAACAAAAATTGGTAAATCAACATTCTACGCTTTAAGACCGAAGTGGTTTATACCACATCCACCTCCCGATTCGTGTCTTTGCATTTACTGCGAGAATCTTAAACTTATGTTAGATGCTTTGAATAATTATAAAAAAGAGAATAAACAAGACATTGCAGATTTGGAATTGAAATTATGTTCTTCACTTTTTTGTTCAAAAAAAGATATGAAATGTGTACTACGAGAATGTAAAGAATGTCCCATTGGAGATTCTATTGATTTACAAATAATTTCTTTGACAGATGAAGATTTATATGAAGAAATAATTTATGGTGTTTCGGAAAAATCAAATTTACTGAATAAAACTAGCACAATTGAAAATTTCTTAATAGAGTTAAGAGAGCGTGCTCTCACTGTAAGAGCTCATTAATTGGTCAAAGAAATTCAACGTATAGCAATTAAAGAGGCTAAATTTTTAGAAAAAAAAAATGACTTCCAATTAGTTATTCATGTCGATTTTGTAGAAAATTGGACAGTTCTGCTTCAAAATGAAATTCAAAGCTATCGTTGGAGTAAAAACCAAATATCAATATTTACGTCAGTATGCTATTTTAAAAATGATAAAACAGTCAGTTATGTCACCGTCTTTGACGATATTAAATATGATTCGTCTCATGCCCTAATGGCTATAAATTTAATTGTCGACAACTTAAAACAAAAACATATTGCGCAAGATCTTGATAAAATCATAACCATTTGCGATGTAGCTGCCAGTCATTTTTAAAATAGATATCAATTTTATGAGCTTCAAAACTCAAAAGTCAACAGAAAATAGCTTTTTTCTGCAACAGGTCATGGGAAAGGCGCTTGTGACGGTATTGGTGGTTTAGTTAAACATTATGCTACTACGCATAATCTGTCCAAGAAAAGTGCAGATTTTATTAGAAACGCTGAAAATTTCGCCACTCACGTATCAAAATATACTCCGTCGATTAACATTCTTGTTATCCACAAGGATGAGTTAAAAGTTTTTCGACAGACAAAAAAAATGCAATGGTTAGGAAATGCAAAAGAAATTAAAGGTATTCAAAAGATTCACTGGTGGAAAAGTGAACGAAACCAAATCAACACTGCCAAAACTTCGAGACATGAGTGGCAAGAAATAAATTGCAAGGTTTTATTCAAATTCGGATTTTTTTATTCACATTATTTTTCAATTCATTAGTGTTCATTTCTTAATTGTATCGCATATTATTTGTTCATTGAAAATGACCAAATAATATATTTTAGTATTTAAAAAATTCACCTTTTCAAAATTCGAAATTCAAATTCAAAATTCAAAATTCAAAATTCAAATTCAAAATTCAAAATTCAAAATTCAGAATTCAAACTTCAAAGTAAATATATTTATTTAAAGTTTCAGCATTTTTTTTTAAACTTTAAATCGTCATAACTTTGGTTCTAATTGATCAAAATATTCGATCCGGGGTTCATTTTAAAGATCATTGTTGATATTTTTTATATATTAATAAATAAAAGCATAAAAATAGTTGTAAGAACACGTAAAGTTGGAAAAATAGTACGATGCGCCATGGTATCAATGTTTTAAATCGAAAATATAAAAAAAACGTTTAAAAATCTGTTAAAAAAAAATAAGGCAAAATCGCATATTCTCACCTACCCCAAAAGTTAGTATTTTTTATGTATAAAATCATATAAAAATTTCAAAAAAAAAATATAGTTTTTGAGAAAATCGTGTTTGAAAAAAAATCGCTTTTTTTTAGGTTTTTCGTAAATAACTCAGTGAGATCAAATTGTATTACAAAAATCGAGATTGCATTTAAAACTAGACAGAATTCCGCACACTTTCGTTAAAAGAACGCCCAAAAAGGTTGAAAATTGATGGAGCTATAGTCATTTAAAAATAGAGGTTCATTTTCAATTCTTGAATTTTCATTTTTACATCTAACACTAAAATTGCTGTAGTAAAAAAAAAAAAAATTTGAGCGTTCTACGAGGTAAATTTTATCTTTATATACATAATAGAAGATATTTTTATTACTTAGAAGAAAAAAAAAATTCGATCAGTGACGGCCTCCATGAATCTGAATGGAATCAGCCATATATATATATATATATATATATATATATATTAGACAGGTTGTTATTTCCCGAAACATACTGAGCATCGCTTTCAACTCTTAGATCGATGTGTTTATACTAAAAATTGAAAAAGCAGCTGGAATACCTTGTTGGAATAGAGATTTAACCTTGCAGAATCGCAAAAAACCGTATTTTTTATTTTTTTTTCTTATTTTTTTTCTTTTTTCTACATACAGCTATGACTGAAAAAATTTTTTGAGACCCTTTTTCACACTTTTCCTATTGCCGTAAGTTAAAATAATATCTTATGGGTTGATTTTAGAGCCAAGAAAAATTTTTTTTCCAAATTGTTGCTCTTGAAATTTTAAAAAATTTTACTCAATCGGGTTTATTCTCGTGTATTTTGAGGTTAAAAGTACTTTATAATTTTTTTTCATTCAAACAAACAACATAACTTTAAAATAGGCTCAAAGATCTTCAATTTCCTTTTTTATAAAAGTTTCTAGAAGCTTCTGATACTGAGATATGGCCATTTGAATTTGATAGGAAATTCGTAGAATAAAATCTGTAAACATCGTGAGCATGCAATTGACTGTCAACTCCCTCTGATCACAAATTCAGTTTCAAAGCACATAGGAACGGTCTAAGTAAAGCAAAATGAGGGTCTTAATTTCAACAAAAAAGTGGCACACATAATTTTCGTTAATATCTGTAAATATCTGTAAATATCTCTAAATGACTAAATAATTCGTCATGGGCAGTGATCGATCTGCCATTAGCGGATTTTCCTTAGAACTAATAAGCAAGAAAAAAAACCATTTTTTTTAAAATATAATTTATTATTTTTTTTCAATAACAATCAGAATTATTTTTGTTAAATGTATTGGAAAGTTCAAACTGTTTTCACGAATTTAAATCGATGTATTTTTCTTGCTTTTTATTTCGAACGAAAATCCACTAGGGGCAGATCAATCACTGCTCATGACGAATTAATAAAAAGTATTGAGACTGAAACACTAATAAAAGTTATTTACACTTTATTATTATTTACAATTATTTATAGTTATTAAGTTATTTACGATTACCAACTGATTTTAAAAGTTATTTACTATTATTTACAAACACGTACAGTTACTTACTCTTAATTACTATTATTTACTATTATTTACAATTTTTAAAATTTTTAGGTAAGTAAATAGTTTATTGTTATTTATAATTATTTACGATGATTTACAGTTATTTATAGTTATTTACTTTCGTTGTCTTAGATAATTTTTCGAAACATATGTACACTTACCGTTAAATGATTTTTTCCGAAGGTGTACCTAAAATGACAACGTCGCATATTTAGTCTATAGCATAAGCGAACTATGAATTATACATCGAGTTTCGAATCATCAATCTTTGCAACTTCGTCAATTGCACTCAGTTGGCAAAACAGTATTAAAATTTTTTAATTATCCTGACAAATTTATAATTATATAAAAAAAACGCTGCCAAGTGCTTTGGTGCAATGCTTTCTCATAGAGCGCATTGAGTTGGAGTAATTTGATTTTATTTTTTTGAATACGATTTTAATATAAATGTCCCTATCCTCTGTATTGAAGGCTGTCTTAGTACCTACGAAAACTATATGAATTTTACTCTCTCTTACTTTTGCCATTTGCATAATGTGATTTTATGATGCTCTAAAATTAAAAATGCGTTTATAAAATTAATTTTCCCAAGCTTGTCTTCTTAACACCATAACCAATAACTTGCATACAAATTTTGGAACATTTTCATCGATAGTTTACAAAAAATACCAAATAATTGAAAAATAAACATTGTTTTAAAATTTTCAAAACGCTTTAACGTTACAACTACGCTAAGAAAACCAGTTTTCAAGAGTTCATTTTATTTAGGCAATCGTAAATATTTTCTATACATAATTTTAAGCTACTTCATCGAGCAGTTTACGTAAAATACCAAAAAATAAGTGAAATTCTATTCAAGATTTACAAAATGCTCTAAAATTAAAACTGCGCTAAGAAAATAAGTTTTTCTAAGCTTGCTTTAATTAGGAAATAACAAATAATTTGTATGAAAATTTTTGAGCAAATCTATCGAATGGCTCTTGTGTAATAGAAAAAAAATGTAATATGAACATTTTTTCCAAAATTTTCAAAATGCTCTAAAATTAAAACTGCGCTAAGAAAATAAGTTTTCCAAAGCTTGATTTATTCAGATAATAGTGAATAATTTGCATGAAAATTTTTGAGCAAGTTTATCGAGTGATTTTTGTGCAATAGAAAAGAAATTAAAAATAAAAAATTTTTTCAAAATTTTCAAAATGCTCTAAAATTAAATGTGCGATAAGAAAATTGAAGAAAATTAGTTTTCAAAAATTCATTTTATTTTGACAATCATAAATAATTACCATACATAATTTGAAGCTTCTTTATCGAGTAGCTTACGTAAAATATAAAAAAAATTAGAAAAATTTTATTCAAAATTTTCAAAATGCTCTAAAATTAAAACTACACTGAGAAAATAAGTTTTCCAAAGCTTGTTTTCTTTAGACTATAGCGAATAACTTGCACACAAATTTAGAAGCAAATCTATCGAATGGTTGTCGTAAAATAAAAAATAAATGAAAAAAAAATTTTTTTTCAAAATTTTCAAAATGCTCTAAAATTAAAAGTGCGCTAAGAAAATCAGTTGGTAAAAGTTTTTCTTCTTTTGGCAGTCGCAAATAATGTTCATACAAATTTTCAAGAAAATTCTTTAAGTAGTTTACGTAAAATATCAAAAAAATGAAAAATCAAAATTTTTTTTTAATTCTTAAAATGGCTCTAAAAAAAACTGATTTAAGAAAATCAATTTTCAATAGCTTCCCCCCCAGTTAGAAAAAAAAATAAATAGCATGCAAAATTTGAAGTTAATCCATCGAGTAGTTCTCGAGATCTTATTGGCGTACTGAAACCATACACACAAACACACACACACACACACACACACACACACACACACACACACACATACATACATACATACAGGCATTTTCTGGAAACCACTTTTTTCGGCTCCCTGAGTCTAAATATGTACAAATTAATGAAAAAATAGAAAAAAATTTTTTTACCGATACAATGCTTTCTCTATGAGAAAGCAATATGAATTTAAACTAAATTTAATTTGAATTATGCTGTAAAATATATAATTGTATAGAATAAATGAATTGTGAATAAATTTTAATAATTATAACTAATTATATAATTAAAAAATAAGCAAAATTTGTTCTTTATTTAGAACTTCAAATAATATAACATCAAACTTTTATAATTTTTTATTATTAAAACTTTTGAGAAAATTTATGATTTTTTAAAAAATAATTAACTACATTAATTTCAATACAATTTAAATTTATAATTGTAATACATAAACTATGTTTTAATACAACTTTCTATTTATTAAATATATGAATATGCATATATCTGAAAGAATCATGATCTACTAATTTCGTGCTTTAATAAACTTCTAATTTTTCTATTATGAATTATTATACTAATTTTAATAAAGTTAGTATGACATAATGAGTGCCTTCTAAATATAATAGTTGACAGAACCATTGCTTTCAATATTTACATAATTTTATTCAATTATTTTTAACCTTTTGACTGCGGGAAAATTTTAGTACTAAACGACCTTTTATAAAGTGCAAAATGTATATGTTGGAATATATACAACGAAATGCACATATTTATTTTAAAGTATTTTATAAGGGACAAACTTTGGGTTTTCCCGATCATTTTTATTGCACCTAAACATACCTAAGGAAAGATGAGCGTTAGCTTTACCGCGTCACTTCTCATCAAGGGACCGAGCAGTGCGGTATATGCATAAAGAACAGTTTAAAAAGTTTAAGTTCACATTCATTCAAGTGTACATTATATTTCTTTTCTGCGTTAAAGTGTTTCTTTATATTACCACTTAACTTCTACTACTTTGTTTTATGTAATAAGATTGTGATTGTATTTGTATTAATAAAGTTCACCTAATATAAATTGATCCTATTTATTCCATACACGAATAATAAATCCAACAGGTTCTGAGCCCAGTTCGAAAGTGTGTGTATAAAGGACGCATAAAGTTAATTAACACAGTGAAAAAGTAAAGTTTTATCAGTGACTCTTAAAAAGTGAAAGAAAAATAAAAGAATTATAAAAATGGCAGATTATGTTCGTTACGGTGTACAAAAGCTTGATAATGAAAATTATTCAACATGGAGCTATAAGGTACAGCTTCTGTTGACAAAAGATGAATTATGGTCGGTGGTAAAAGAGTCCAAGCCCGCTGATGCAAAAGACGATTGGATCAAAAAAGATGATCAAGCAAAGGCAACTATCGGTCTTTTAGTTGAAGATAATCAATTAAGGCATATAAAGAATAAGAATACAGCGCATGAGCAATGGAATGCTCTAAAGGATTATCACCAAAAATCAACGCTTTGCAGTAAGTTATTTTTATATAAGCGTATATTCCGCACAATATTAGAAGAAGATGGCAACATGGAGGAACACGTTACAAATCTTCTAGATTACATCGAGAAGTTATCAAAACTCGGTCAAGATTTATCTGACGATATAATCGCTTCAGTGCTGTTAGGCAGTCTTCCAGAATCATACGATACTCTCATTACGGCTTTAGAGAGCAGACCCGAAAGTGACCTGACGTCAGAATTTGTTAAAACAAAATTAATTAACGAATATGATAGACGAAAGGGGGCAAAGGATATGAGGGAAACAGCATGCAGAAAAGACAGCGCTATGAAAGTTGCACATAAGGATACCAGTGCACTTGAAAAAAGAAAATGTTTCTTTTGCAAAAGAATAGGACATTCTAAACATGAATGTTTAAAATATAAAGCATGGAAAAAGAAGCAGGAAACAGCAAATAATATAACGGTCAGTAAAACGGATCAACAAAAAGGTTATTGTTTTATGGCGTCGTCAGAAGTAACTGTTAAAAAAGCCCTCCTCGGCACTAAAGCACCAGGAGAGCATGAAGGGTCTTGGCTTGTCGATTCAGGCGCGACTAGTCACATGGCAAATTCAACAGATTTTTTCAAAGATTTGGATTCAAATAAAACAGGATTTTTAAGGCTTGCAGATGATAATAAAGTGGCAGAGGTAAAAGGAATCGGAAAAGGAGACATAAATTGTGTTATTGAAAAGGACAAAATTTCAACAATGCATATACAGAACGTGCTTTATGTACCAAAACTAGCCTCAAATTTATTGTCGGTAAAAAAGCTTGCAAAAAGCGGTCATAAGCTTATATTTGAAGATGACGATTGCCTCATTACAAAAAATGGAAAAATACAGGCCGTAGCAAAATTGTCACCAGAATTATACGAGGTGAAAACAGTAGAAAGTGCAAATATGACGAGTGAAACTACAAGCTCCACCCATAATAAAGAGTGTCAGCACATATGGCATAGACGCTTTGGCCATCGGGATCCAAGCGCAATAAAGCAATTAGTCGACAAGGAATTAGCTACAGGTATATCGATTAAGGACTGCGGTATAAGGGAAACATGCGAGTGCTGTGTAAAAGGAAAAATGGCACGTACACCTTTTCCAAAGGAATCAAAAAAATAAAACACAGGCTATTTTAGACCTTATACATACGGATGTTTGCGGACCTATGCATACAGAAACTCCAAGCAAAAAACGGTATATTTTAACTATGATCGACGATTATTCCAGGTATTCATTTGTATATTTTTTGAAGTATAAAAGTGAAGCAGCTACCGTCATAAAGGAATTTGTTGAAATGACAAAGACGCAGTTCAATAAAAGGCCAAAAATTATACGATCGGATCAAGGAAGGGAATACGTTAATGACGATCTTCAAAAATACTTAAAATCTGAAGGTATACGGGTACAATATACAGCAGCATATTCACCACAGCAAAACGGAGTAGCTGAAAGGAAAAATCGATCGTTATTAGAAACGGCTCGATGCATGTTATTAGATGCATCATTAGACAAGAAGTATTGGGCAGAAGCAGTAAATACTGCAAACTTCCTACAAAACAGATTACCTACAAAAATAAAAGAAAAACGCCTTATGAACTATGGCATTTAGTAAAGCCAGACGTTAAGAGTTTGCATGTTTTTGGCAGTCAAGCTCTTATACATATACCCAAAGAACTAAGAAAAAAATTGGATGAAAAGGCAGAAAAATTAGTTTTTGTTGGCTATTCGGAAGAATCAAAAGCCCTTAGATTTTTGAATATAGAAACTAATCGCATACGGATAAGCCGCGATGTAGTTTTTATAGAAAATCATAGAGAAAAGAAAAAGTTAATAAGGAAATTGAAATAACTTTAATAAAAGATAAGACTCTGAAAAATCCTTCAGATAAAAACCAAATTGAGGTTCAAGAAATTTCTGCAAATGAAGATAATCATCAAGAAGATCAAGAAAATCAAGAAAATAGCGATGAAACTAGTGGGTCAGAAGAATTTTTCAGTGAAAGTGAAATTGATATTCAAGAAGATTCTTCAAATGAATCAATAATTAATGATAATCAGGCGAAAGAAAATAGACGCTCTGAAAGAAATAATAGGGGCGTACCGCCTGACAGGTATATGGCAACATTAAAATTGGTTAAAGAAGAAAGTGAACCACGAAGCGCGAAAGATGCGTTATCAAGACCAGATAAGGATCACTGGAAAAACGCAATGAATGAAGAAATTGAATCTCTAAAAGAAAACAAAACATGGGAGATTGTTCCAAGACCAGAAGGCAAGGACATTATTACTTGTAAATGGGTATTTAAAACAAAAAGGAACGCCGAAGGAAATATTGAAAGATACAAAGCACGATTAGTAGCACGTGGGTTCTCGCAAAAATACGGTACGGATTATGACGAGGTTTTTGCTCCTGTCGTAAAACAAACGACCTTTCGTACACTTTTGACAGTAGCAGGCCATAAAGGTATGATCGTCAAACATTTCGATGCGAAGACTGCATTTTTAAATGGCAAATTAAAAGAAAGCATTTATATGCAACAACCTGAAGGCTGTATCACTCAAGGCAAAGAAAAAATGGTCTGTCGGCTAAGGAAGGGTATTTATGGCTTAAAACAAGCTGCGAAAGTTTGGAATGATCAGTTGAATGATTGTTTAAAAGAATATGGTTTTTTACAAAGTAAAGCAGACTTGTGTTTATACATAAAGACTAACGGTCAAGAAAAAATCTATCTTATTGTATACGTAGATGATTTTTTAATAGCAGCCAAAGATGTAAAAAAGATAAATAAAGTAGCTGACTTTTTAAGTAAAAAATTTCAACTCAAGGATCTAGGTGCTTTAAAGCATTATTTAGGAATGGAAGTCAGAAGAGATACAGATGGAATTTTTTACATAAAGCAATCAAAATATATAGATACAATTCTAAAAAGATTCAGTCTACAAGATGCCAAAATTTCTAATATACCGATGGATCAAGGATATGTAAAATCAAGAGAAGATCAAGGACCTATGCCGGAAAATGAAAAATATCAACAGTTGATTGGGGCACTGCTATATCTTTCAGTAAATACTCGACCCGATATAGCAGCTAGTATAACTATATTGAGCCAGCATAATAAAGCGCCTAATATGACCGATTGGAATGAAGTAAAAAGGGTCGCCCGATACCTGAAAGGAACTAAGGATTACGAACTCCGACTAGGCAAAAAGGGCGTAGCAGTTAACGCATTAATCGGTTATGCAGATGCAGATTGGGCTGAAAACCGCGTTGACAGAAAATCAAATAGCGGTTATATATTTCAACTATACGGCTCACCAATCAGTTGGGGTTGTCGAAAACAACCTTGTGTTTCATTGTCTTCGACAGAAGCTGAGTACGTAGCGCTTGCGGAAGCGACGCAGGAAGGGATTTGGATACGTCGCTTATTTGAAGATTTCGAAGGAGAAGCGCCAGAAAAAATATTAATTTACGAAGACAATCAAAGTTGTTTAAAGCTTATAGATCACAAGAAGTTTAATCATCGGACGAAACATATCGATACAAAATTCCATTTCATAAAGGATATCAAAAATAAAGGAATAATGGAATACGAATATTGCCCAACAGCAGAAATGATTGCCGATATGTTGACTAAACCATTAGGAAGAATAAAGTTAAAGGATTTGGCAGAAAGGTGCGGTTTAATAGAAAAATGATTAAAGTTTCAAATGTGCATCGTTGAGGAAGGGTGTTGGAATATATACAACGAAATGCGCATATTTATTTTAAAGTATTTTATAAGGGACAAACTTTGGGTTTTCCCGATCATTTTTATTGCACCTAAACATACCTAAGGAAAGACGAGCGTTAGCTTTACCGCGTCACTTCTCATCAAGGGACCGAGCAGTGCGGTATATGCATAAAGAACAGTTTAAAAAGTTTAAGTTCACATTCATTCAAGTGTACATTATATTTCTTTTCTGCGTTAAAGTGTTTCTTTATATTACCACTTAACTTCTACTACTTTGTTTTATGTAATAAGATTGTGATTGTATTTGTATTAATAAAGTTCACCTAATATAAATTGATCCTATTTATTCCATACACGAATAATAAATCCAACAGTATACATGAGATCATTGGATTTTTCAGGTAGAGTCCCTACCCTGACTGCTGGTCGATTAATCGACCACCCCCGCAGGCTAAAGGTAAATAAAATTTTACATAAATTAATGATTCATAAAATTATTGTTGTAATTAATCAATTATAAATCACAATTATGTATACGGGCTCCATTAATAGCTATTTTAACAGCAGCATCAAACCCCAGATCAACTTCAGTATCTGCAACTTATCGAGGAGTTGATAAACTGTAAAACAAGGAAACTACAGCTTCTTCGCCTGCAAACAGTTGAAGCAAGGCATGCGGCTCATTTCTTTCTACGGGAATGCTTATTAATTAACTACTGAGTAAATGAATGGACTCGCTCCAGTATGGTTTTGTTTAAATATCCTATCTTGCATCCGGAACGATATAAATTTTTACTGGATACAAATTTGACTGCACAAGGAAGAAATATAAACTTTAAAATTTTTTTACGAGTGTTTGTTATTTAAAAATTTAAAATTTCTTTAATACAACCAATACTGCAAACTTAAAATGTATTGAAAAATATTTTTTAAACATTATTTATTTTAGGAACTTCATTTATATTTGATATGACTATAAATACTTTAAAATTTTATAATAATAAAATTTTTAAATTATTCTTTGAGATATATAATTATATAAAAATGTTAACTTGGAACTACGTTTTAATGATTATAAATGACTTTGAAATTAAAAAATAAAGCAAAATTTCTTATATCATATCTTTATTCAAAACCTTAAATAATAATACATAAAACTTTGATAATTTTAAATCTTATGAACTACTTTTATGAAATCACAACAGGTGTATTTTGTGTGCTGCTTGCGCATGTGCAGTGTGTAAACAAACTATGAACGAAACATTTAATTTTAAATTTTTACATATCTTATAAGAACTAATTAATAACGTTAAAACTTTTATAATTTTAAATCTTATAAACTACTTTTATGAGATCACAACAGGTGTATTTTGTACGCTGCTTGCGCATGTGCAGTGTGCAAACAAAGCTTGAAAAAAATTCGAAATCGAAATTTAATAGATTTCTTAATCATTTCTAAAATAAAGTCATCAAAAATCAATAATCAATAAATCCACCTTCATTATCTATCACTTTCTGCAATCTTCGTGGGGCAGAATCGCATAAATTATGAAAATATTTTGGATTATCAAATAAGGCAGTCCATGCTTCTTGAACAAGTTCCACGAGCTGCTTACGATTTCGTGCCATTCCAGGTCTTCATCCTTTCACCATATAAGACCAGACATTCTCGATGATGTTGAGATCTGGTGAACGTGGTGGCCAGTCAAATCTCTGAAGCTGGAGATGCGCTGCGTACCAATCACGCACTATATGTGCGGGATGTATAGGACTATTATCCTTCACTATATCGATTGGCACCTCATCGTCTGCGTATCGTTCTCGTAAACTTGGCAGAAGCTCATTTTCAAGAATGTTCACGTATGCTTAAGCATTGAGTCTTCTGTCAATACGAAAAATACGACCAGGACCATCACCGTTCACCCACGCTCCGAAAAATTATCTGAGATAACAAAAGTAAATAACTATAAATAACTGTAAATCATCATAAATAATAATAAATAACAATAAACTATTTACTTACCTAGAAATTTTGAAAATTGTAAATAATAGTAAATAATGGTAATCAATAGTAAGTAACTGTAAGTGTTTGTAATAACTTTTAAAATCAGTTGGTAATCGTAAATAACTAAATAACTATAAATAATTGTAAATAATAATAAATAAGTGTAAATAACTTTTATTAATGTTTTAGTCTCAATACTTTATATTAATTATTTACAGTTATTTAGAGATATTTACAGATATTTACAGATGTTTACGAAAATTATTTTTATATGGGTATTTACTAATTTCATAACTCTGTGCGAAATACACCTAGCACCACTTTTTTGTTGAAATGAAGACCTTCATTTTGCTTTACTTAGACCGTTTCTATGTGCTTTGAAAATGAATTCGTGATCAGTTTTCAGTATCAGAAGCTTCTAGAAACTTTTATAAAAAAGGAAATTGAAGATCTTTGAGCCTACTTTAAAGTTATGTTGGTTATTTGAATAAAAAAAAATTATTAAGTACTTTTAACCTCGAAATACACAAGAATAAACCTGATTGAGTAAAAGTTTTTAATATTTCAAGAGCAACAAATCGGAAAAAAAATTTTTTCGGCTCTAAAATCAACCCATAAGATATTTCAACTTACGACGATAGAAAAAGTGTGAAAAAGGGTCTCAAAAAATTTTTTTCAGTCATAGCTGTATGTACAAAAAAGAAAAATAAGAAAAAATAATAAAAAATACGGTTTTTTGCGATTCTGCAAGGTTAAATCTCTATTCCAACAAGGCATTCCAACTGCTTTTTCAATTTTTAGTACAAACACATCGATCGAAGGGTTGGGAGCAATGCTTAGTAAGTTTCGGCAAATAACGACCTGTCTAATATACATATAAGAGCGCGGTGGCGTAACGGATAGAGCTCTTGCCTTCAACGCGGTGGGCACGGGTTCGAATCCTGGCCAGGCACCTCTGACTTTTTTTCGAAAGAAAATTAGTGTATGTGCTACCCATATCGCGTCTCTGAAAAAATCCGACCTCATTGAGTATCGGTTGATTGTTGGTCACAAAAGTGGCTGACCATCCATCGGCAGTCAAAGTTTTCGGTATGGTAGGTCTGACAGTCTAGCCTGATGTAATGTGTTAAACGGGTACCGGGCTGGACTCCCTCGACTTCACCATATAAAAAGGTTAATCATGTAGAGGACAAAATCCTTTATATATTAATCTTTAAAAAAAAAAATACATATATATACGTGTATATATATATATATATATATATATATATATATATATATATATATATATATGGGACATTTCACACCAACTGAGAGAGCAAAAAAATAAAAATCGCTGAAATTCTCAAAAATTATTCTTCTTGTTACCCAAAATATGTCAAAAAATTTTCAAGAATTTAGATTGAAAGGATCAAGAGCTACAACACCTTCAAATTTAAAAATTTTTCAAAATTTTTGGAAAAGTCCCAATTTTATCATTTTTTTTCCTGGAAATCCTGATGTATTAGAGAAAAATTTATGAGAACACTTCTTGTTGTAAATGAAGAGAAAAGTTGGCATGATTTTTTAAAGACCTGAATTTTGCAGTTTTCTGATTGGTTCTTGTATGTATAACATGAAAATTGAAATTATTTATTGTTCGTCACTCAAGAAATTGGCTTTTGAGGGCTTATATTCTTCTATTTTTTATAAACTTTAAAAGCAATTTTTGATTGTGTAAGTTGGAGCCACTAATAACGAGTTATGGCAGTTTAAAATATAAATTTTCATGTATTATTTATTTTTCTTATTGAAACTAACCTGTCGTATATTAAACATGAGCGTCTGGTTTTAATACTTAAAAACTATTAAAATAAAATTAAAAATCTTATAGTAGAATGTTATTTATCAATTAGAAGCTTAATTATTAATTAAACATTAATCGTTATTGTAATAATTACAATTACTTTCGAAAGGCAAATAAGACTTTGAGTTGTCGTAAGCCTAAATAATTATTTTCTAATATAAATTTACTTATTTTAAAGAGTTGTTTCATCAATAAAAAAGAATAATTAAATATTCATTATTTTACTCGGCTTAACTTTCTATAAAAGTATCTATTAAATGGGAAATGATGATATAATTTTGGAACACACACTGTTAAAGGAAATGATAGTAGCTTCTAATACATGTAAATTCAGGATCTGTATCATTTCCTAAATGAGCTGTTACAATTGAAGTACTGATTTTTAGATTAGCATTAATAATTTCATTAATACGAGGTACACCTTGAGTTATGTTCATAGATGCTATACTAGCGAAATGGAAAGTTTTCAAGGTTATTCAAGTACAAGATTCTTCAATACTTTGTACAGCTAAAGCACCAACTGCAGTGCCTTGATCAATTTTTGCTTCTATACATTTATCCTTACTTGTATAAATAAATTCAACAAGTTGTGACACAGTTAAACGTACAATATACCTGTAAACTAGGGCATCTGGTTTAATATGCTGTCTTATCCTAGCAATTATAATTGTAACTGTTTTTGAAAATCAAGCTTATTCTTGCTTAAATTTTTCACTTACACAAGGATATTCCTCTGACATCAAAAGTTCAGAGGTTACTTTTATAACACCAGGGCCATCAAATGGATTTTCAATTTTGTACGCTGATATTGATTTAATATCATCAAGAACTCTTTTATAATCAACAAGACAGTCTTTGCCTTCCATGTACGTTGGGTCCAAAGAATCTACACCATAAAGAATTTGAACAATATCACCAATAAAATTTTTAACTGTCATATCATAATGTAAACAAAGATCTTCTAAACTCTTACCAATCTTCTTTTTAAGTATACAATCTCAGCGATTTTAACAAACGATGACCACTATTAGTGTGTTGTCCTACACGAGCAATCATTTGTACAATATTAATAAAACTTCCCTTAGATTCTGATAATGCCACAACTAAGAGACTATTACTAGGATGAAGTTCTTTCAAACAGACTTTACCAGCATGGTCAGGAATAATTGAAAATTTCTTCAAAATTATTATTTTAATACTTTCTTCTTCGAAACAACCAGGTTGACAAGGCAATCGACCACTTTCCATTTTATGAATATACTTAGTGCACTTTACATAGCCATCGTTAAGTAATTCTTGTTTTGCTTCTAATCAATTGTATCAAGAAAATGTTATTTGATTCCAGAATAAAGTAAAATTTTTCTTCTATATCTCTCTGTCCAATGTTACCAGCAACTACAATTTTTTTATTAATATTTTTCATGAAATTAAGGAGTTTTTATTTGTGAACAGCAACTTCATAGTGAACAGTAACGATGGTCTCTTTTTATGATAACAATATCCAGTACTTGTTTATCAAAATATTAATCATATCTTGCTGATTTAATTTTCATACACTTCAGACTATTAGTAAGTAAAAACATAATCTTGGTAAAGCAATACGTATGAATTTAAAGTAAAAAATTAAGTCAATTATTTACTGAATAACATTACTTTCTTGTGGGCCCGAATTGAAAGTCGTTCCTTTTACTCAATCTCAAACCTCATTATGTCTTTGTCTATGTCATAATAAAAACTCATTCTATCCTTGTCTCTTGAGATTCAGAAACTACTATCAATTCCAGTCATTGTCATGAACTATATGCGTAGAGTTCTTCTTGAACCAACTGTGCTTTCTACATATTTATTAAAAAAACGAATTATTCGTTTTACACGCAAATAACAAGCATTTGTTTGGTATAATAATATATTGGATTCCAAAGAATCAGAAAATGCAATATCAAATACATACATAGATATCCATAGATACTCATAGTTTCTATCTTCATAGAGTATAAACAGACTATACTTTAGTTTTTTAAGCAGAAGACCGCAATTGCTATTGAATAATTATTTTTATTTATATTGAAAATAGCGGATTTGTATTAATAAATATAATTGCTATCTCCATAGAGTCAAGATACTTAAAAATCTTTGAACACAATAGTTAACAAGTCTGACAATTTATATTATGTTAGCTTTAAAAGTGATGAAAGCAATAACCTTATTTTAAACTGCACAGAAATTCAAAAAGAGCTTCCAGTATTGGTGATATTAGAAAATTAAATAATCAATCTCCTTGCTTAAAAGAAAATGTAATGGTAACCGATGATATAAACAAAAATTTTGATAATGTTGGTATGCATAATATCAAAAATTTGGATATAGTCAACAAAATTATAATGACGAATCTTTATCTAATAAGAAAATACTAAATACTTTAAATAATAAGCAAAAGAGTAAATCTTTTTTCAATTTAAATTATATCTCAGAGAAAGATTACTATTTTTATATAGATGTATATCTCCTTAACCTTGGTCTCTGAGATAGATAGATTCATTGTATAAGATATTAAATCTCTTAAATGACTACCAACAAGAGCTAAAACTCTACCTTCCATTGCTTAATCACATAACCAATTGCATCCATCTCGTACCTATCATCTGCACATAAACATCAATAACTGAAATAGGTCCACCAAAATGCTAATCTTAAAAATGAAATTTCTAAAGAAACAAATTAGCATTACGAATATAAATTAAAAGTATCATTCCAAAAAGACAATTAAATGAAAAAATTTCTAGCTACAATAACTGTTAGTACTTTAGTAAGAATAAGTCCAAGTAATTCAAAACCAATGTTTGCTGAATAAATCCATTTGATTTTTTAATTATAAAAGGAATGGAAGGTAGAGTTTTAGCTCTTGTTGGTAGTCATTTAAGAGATTTAATATCTTATACAATGAATCTATCTATCTCAGAGACCAAGGTTAAGGAGATATACATCTATATAAAAATAGTAATCTTTCTCTGAGATATAATTTAAATTGAAAAAAGATTTACTCTTTTGCTTATTATTTAAAGTATTTAGTATTTTCTTATTAGATAAAGATTCGTCATTATAATTTTGTTGACTATATCCAAATTTTTGATATTATGCATACCAACATTATCAAAATTTTTGTTTATATCATCGGTTACCATTACATTTTCTTTTAAGCAAGGAGATTGATTATTTAATTTTCTAATATCACCAATACTGGAAGCTCTTTTTGAATTTCTGTGCAGTTTAAAATAAGGTTATTGCTTTCATCACTTTTAAAGCTAACATAATATAAATTGTCAGACTTGTTAACTATTGTGTTCAAAGATTTTTAAGTATCTTGACTCTATGGAGATAGCAATTATATTTATTAATACAAATCCGCTATTTTCAATATAAATAAAAATAATTATTCAATAGCAATTGCGGTCTTCTGCTTAAAAAACTAAAGTATAGTCTGTTTATACTCTATGAAGATAGAAACTATGAGTATCTATGGATATCTATGTATGTATTTGATATTGCATTTTCTGATTCTTTGGAATCCAATATATTATTATACCAAACAAATGCTTGTTATTTGCGTGTAAAACGAATAATTCGTTTTTTTAATAAATATGTAGAAAGCACAGTTGGTTCAAGAAGAACTCTACGCATATAGTTCATGACAATGACTGGAATTGATAGTAGTTTCTGAATCTCAAGAGACAAGGATAGAATGAGTTTTTATTATGACATAGACAAAGACATAATGAGGTTTGAGATTGAGTAAAAGGAACGACTTTCAATTCGGGCCCACAAGAAAGTAATGTTATTCAGTAAATAATTGACTTAATTTTTTACTTTAAATTCATACGTATTGCTTTACCAAGATTATGTTTTTACTTACTAATAGTCTGAAGTGTATGAAAATTAAATCAGCAAGATATGATTAATATTTTGATAAACAAGTACTGGATATTGTTATCATAAAAAGAGACCATCGTTACTGTTCACTATGAAGTTGCTGTTCACAAATAAAAACTCCTTAATTTCATGAAAAATATTAATAAAAAAATTGTAGTTGCTGGTAACATTGGACAGAGAGATATAGAAGAAAAATTTTACTTTATTCTGGAATCAAATAACATTTTCTTGATACAATTGATTAGAAGCAAAACAAGAATTACTTAACGATGGCTATGTAAAGTGCACTAAGTATATTCATAAAATGGAAAGTGGTCGATTGCCTTGTCAACCTGGTTGTTTCGAAGAAGAAAGTATTAAAATAATAATTTTGAAGAAATTTTCAATTATTCCTGACCATGCTGGTAAAGTCTGTTTGAAAGAACTTCATCCTAGTAATAGTCTCTTAGTTGTGGCATTATCAGAATCTAAGGGAAGTTTTATTAATATTGTACAAATGATTGCTCGTGTAGGACAACACACTAATAGTGGTCATCGTTTGTTAAAATCGCTGAGATTGTATACTTAAAAAGAAGATTGGTAAGAGTTTAGAAGATCTTTGTTTACATTATGATATGACAGTTAAAAATTTTATTGGTGATATTGTTCAAATTCTTTATGGTGTAGATTCTTTGGACCCAACGTACATGGAAGGCAAAGACTGTCTTGTTGATTATAAAAGAGTTCTTGATGATATTAAATCAATATCAGCGTACAAAATTGAAAATCCATTTGATGGCCCTGGTGTTATAAAAAGTAACCTCTGAACTTTTGATGTCAGAGGAATATCCTCTGTGTAAGTGAAAAATTTAAGCAAGAATAAGCTTAATTTTCAAAAACAGTTACAATTATAATTGCTAGGATAAGACAGCATATTAAACCAGATGCCCTAGTTTACAGGTATATTGTACGTTTAACTGTGTCACAACTTGTTGAATTTATTTATACAAGTAAGGATAAATGTATAGAAGCAAAAATTGATCAAGGCACTGCAGTTGGTGCTTTAGCTGTACAAAGTATTGAAGAATCTTGTACTTGAATAACCTTGAAAACTTTCCATTTCGCTAGTATAGCATCTATGAACATAACTCAAGGTGTACCTCGTATTAATGAAATTATTAATGCTAATCTAAAAATCAGTACTTCAATTGTAACAGCTCATTTAGGAAATGATACAGATCCTGAATTTACATGTATTAGA
This sequence comes from Anastatus disparis, assembly GCA_017163975.1. Classification (NCBI taxonomy): domain Eukaryota; kingdom Metazoa; phylum Arthropoda; class Insecta; order Hymenoptera; family Eupelmidae; genus Anastatus; species Anastatus disparis. The sequence goes on along the minus strand of JAFFSR010000033.1, from coordinate 556,748 downwards.
AGCTACTATCATTTCCTTTAACAGTGTGTGTTCCAAAATTATATCATCATTTCCCATTTAATAGATACTTTTATAGAAAGTTAGGCCGAGTAAAATAATGAATATTTAATTATTCTTTTTTATTGATGAAACAACTCTTTAAAATAAGTAAATTTATATTAGAAAATAATTATTTAGGCTTACGACAACTCAAAGTCTTATTTGCCTTTCGAAAGTAATTGTAATTATTACAATAACGATTAATGTTTAATTAATAATTAAGCTTCTAATTGATAAATAACATTCTACTATAAGATTTTTAATTTTATTTTAATAGTTTTTAAGTATTAAAACCAGACGCTCATGTTTAATATACGACAGGTTAGTTTCAATAAGGAAAATAAATAATACATGAAAATTTATATTTTAAACTGCCATAACTCGTTATTAGTGGCTCTAACTTACACAACCAAAAATTTGTTTCAAAGTTTATAAAAAATAGAAGAATATAAGCCCTCAAAAGCCAATTTCTTGAGTGGCGAACGATAAATAATTTCAATTTTCATGTTATACATACAAGAACCGATCAGAAAACTGCAAAATTCAGGTCTTTAAAAAATCATGCCAACTTTTCTCTTGATTTACAACAAGAAGTGTTCTTATAAATTTTTCTCTAAAATATCAGGATTTCCAGAAAAAAAATGATAAAATTGGGACTTTTCCAAAAATTTTGAAAAGTTTTTAAATTTCAAGGTCTTGTAGCTTTTCCTTGATTCTTTCAATCTAGATCCTTGAAAATTTTTTCACATATTTTGGGTAACAAAAAAAATCATTTTTTAGAATTTCAGCGATTTTTATTTTTTTGCTCTCTCAGTTGGTGTGAAATGTCCCATATATATATAATAACGACACATGATTGGTGTCTGTTAACTCTCTACACGCCAAAAAGAATGAATCAAACGTGATTCAGCAAAACAAAACGATTGTGACATGTAAATAACTAAATTCAATTTTTTATTTAAGTAATACAATTATATAAATATTACTAAAGTTATTCCTTTAACGAATAACTATTACATAATTTTAATTACAACAATTTTTTTCTCTTTTTTTATCAAAAGAAAATTTTGAACATAAATCTTAAGGGCACAAAACACCTTTTTTTCGGTCCCACCATCGAATTTGGGTTTATTGCTTTTTTTTATAGGAAATTTACTGTAGAATAAGCTCCAACGAGTTTTTTTACTCTATCTCATTTAGTTCCGTTTTTATGAAGAAATTAGTAGAATAATCTTTTAATTGATTTTTTTGTTAAGGGGATGTAAACTACCGACATTACAGTTTTCCAAGTTATTGGTTCTTAATCCAAGATTTTTAAAAATATCTCTATATAACAGTCTTCTATTTCTACTAATGAAGAGCCTAATATAGAGATATTTCTGAAAATTTTTGAATAAGGATGAAAAATTTTGAAAACTGCAATGTCGGTAACTATGTAGAAATTATGTACCCTATGACATCCCCTTAATTTTGCTATATTGAGATTTTTCTCAAATTTTTAGCTGATCTTATTAAAACACTATGAGAACTTATTTTTTTATTACTTGATTCAATAATTCATAAATCATTAATTAATCTCCAAAATGTTTTTTTAAAGTGATTTAATTTTGTTTTTATTCATTAAGTCTATAATGATATAATTTTTACAAATTTAAAAAAATTTAGAATTATTTTAAATTGAATTTTTTTAATTTTTATTGATTTTTTTTAGGTTTAATTAAAAAAAAGGGTTTATATTTTTCAATTTTAACAAAATATTTATCTTGATTAAAGTTCTGGAAAGTTTTACATCCATATTTTATTCCGTTTTGATTTTGTAAGGAAACAAGTGGCACATAGTTATTCGTGTGATTTTTTATCAATTTGAATTTCGCGCGTTCGCGCTTACTGCTCGTATCATTTCGCTACATGACAGTCAGTCTCAGCTATTTGTTTGGTCAGTTTACAGTGAGTTTGTTTACTCAAAGTGCATTTAAAAAATTATTAGTAGGTTTTGTGGTTTAATTTACGTAAAATTATTAATTTTTAATAAATTACACGTTCGCGAGTTATTTCATATTTTTTTATGTGCGCCTGAAATTCTACTTTTATCTTAATAGAAAGTGTATTTGAAGTGTAAAAAGCTTAAATTGACATTAAGAATACGAACCTCAAAAATGTAAAATAATGAAAGAGATACCAGAGGCAGATTTCATAACCAACATCAAGATAGAAAACGATCTACAGAAAGATCTAAAAAGAGGCCAAGGAAATTTCTTAGTAAAACTGAAAAAAATTCTCCTAAAGCTAAGAGAAGTAGACCCTCTACTTCTTTTTCTAAACTGAAAAGAATAGAATTTTCAAGTTCCAGGACAAATGATAGAAATGTTGATACCAACGTTCTATCTTTTATGTTGGAAAAATTGTGTTGCAGTGTGTGCCATCATAAGATGAAATTTATTGAAACCTCTTTTGGAGGATAAGGATTAAAAATTAATATAATTTTTGATTTTTGTGATGAATAAGCAACTGTAAACTCTAACAAGAGAGAAAGTGCTATGGACAATATGTATAAAGTTAACAGATATAATGTTCTTGCTGTTCGTGTACTTGGCCATGGACTTGCAAGTTTGTCTAGTTTTTGTAGTTTAATAGGTTTATCAAAGCCAGTTGCCCAGTCAGAGTTCAGTGCTATAAGTTGTTGAATAACAAAAGTATAAGAACAAGTGGCAAAAGGTTCTACATCTAAAGCTGTTAAAAAATAACTTGAATCGACTTCCCCAAATAGTGCTGATCTTGATATAACTTTCTCAAGATGTTGGAGAAATTGAACATCGAACTTGGAAATGTATCTGTCGAGTGGATCAGGACTTTGAATGATAGAAGATAATTCAATGTAGAGTGATCAAGTTAGTCTCATTCGAAAGAAGCACATACTCTGAAAAGAAAAGTACGAATAGGTGTGATGGATTTCTATACACCGGGTGCATATTAAATTCTTGTAAGTGTATAATTCTAATTATTATTACATATTTAGATATGAATTCTATTTATAAATATTAATATTAATCAAAATATAAATTTTAAATCTAGGTTTATTTCTTAATTATGAATTTGAATTATAAAATATAAAATGATTACTCCATATTAAATATTATTTCTTAGTTTCCAGCTGATTCAAGGTTAGTACGAGTGATTCTAACAACCATAGAGTAACAAGTAACTATGTGTTTGTTGATTCTTACAACAAATACATAGTTTCATTGGTGAATAAGGGTGAGTACTGACAAAATATCTTATAATAAGAAAGATTATTTTTATTGATTATTTTAATAACATATCTTTTTGCATTCCAGCTTGATCGAGTCGAATAACAAGGTTCTTTTGCCTGGTATCTCGTTTTTATATTGAAGGCTAATATAAATAAGAGATACCAGGAAATAATTATTCTATAAAAGATAAGTATAGCATTAATAATTTTAAGATATAATAATTCAAAACTTTAAAGCTATTTTTCTCGAATAGTGAATTTCAAAAATTTTAGGTGCTGCCCCGTAAGATTTGAGCTGAACCGCTGAATGGATCTGACTTTTCCAAATTGATTTAACTTCAGTATTAGCATCATTCTCGCGTGAATGGAGGGTTTTAAAATTGAGTGACTAGAAGTTGTTAAAAAATCCAAAAATTAGGTAAAAAAATTTAAATTTATTTAATAAATTAATATTTTTTGTTGAAAACTAAAAAATTTTTTTGTTTTTTAGGAATTCCCTCATTCGCGCGAGAATGATGCTAATACTGAAGTTAAATCAGTTTGGAAAAGTCAGATCCATCCAGCGGTTCAGGTCAAATCTTACGGTGGAGCCATTATAAGGACAAGAGTTCATCGAATGATTATGGGACTATAGCTAAAGCAAAATGAGCTTATAAAAGCTTAAAATAAAGGTATTTTAGTCTACTGTTAAATATAATTTTCATTTACAAAGAATTTGATTGAATCTAATTAATACATTTGTTTTTTACTAGCAGGCGGAAAAGGTGTTTTGTGCCCTTTAACATACTTTGAATATTTTTTAAAATTAATGTTATTCACTTTCCCCCATATCAAAGCTGACTAATCAAATCACGAAGAATAAAAAAAATTGTTTCACAATTTATACGCATAATCGTTTGATAAAATCTAAACGTTTTAAAAAAAACTGTTTTTATTTTTTTTTTATTTTTATTTTAATTATTACTTATTTTATATATATTTATGTGCTAATATTAGATTTTTCAAGATTTAGTATCCGCTTAAACACGACTTATATTAAATATTCTAATCTCTTTGGGTTTTTGATGTATTGATTGAGGAGGAGTGGATTCACTTTCGGAAGGTAATGTTATATATGGTGATTTATCTGGTAATGGTGGGGACGTTGGACGTGTTAAAGGAGATTGTAAAACCATGGGTTCCGATATGACTGGTCTATCAATTTTCACTTCTTTAAGTTCTACTTCTTCATGTTTGGGTATTTTTTTTATTTGATTGTTATTTAATGTAATCATTAAATGTGTTATGGAACTAAAAATGGCTTCTAATAACTGTATAAACCAGCCATATATCGTGTGGAGAGTATATCCTCTTATAATAGTATCAAAAATTAATTTTATTATATAAATAATGATTAGTATCTTTATTATAGCTGAACTTATTGATCCAAATGTCGTAAGTTTATTCATGAATTTGTTCCAAGTATTTTCTGCTATGTGTGATAAAAGTATTTTCAGTTAGTAAATTATCTAACAAGTCTCCTCTAGCATTTTTTCACCTTGAATTCCTCTTGCTATAGTGTTTAATGAAGCCGCTTTTTCAAAAGGGAACATTATATATTAAGGGAACACTTTATTACATGTACTACTTCTCTAGCAAGTTTAGCTATACACCCTAGTTTCTGCATAATATTATAAGCAAATTCATCAGGAGCTATGGATGCAAGGGAGAGAGATTCGCGTATAATTTTTTTTTCAATTTCGCATTTTTCTTTTAAAATATTAAAATATAGATCTTTAATATCAGTTCTAAAATGTTTTTCTATATACATAAATTTAGAATTTACATAGGTAGATATATCTAAGTTCGTTACTTCTTTCCTCATTTCATTATTGTATAATAATTTATTTTACAAAAGATCTAGAATAAATAATTTAAGATGTTCGATTTTTGTTAATATTTTATTACAAATATGAATATTGTTTAACGCTGATAGTGAAAATATTGTTTCTATAGAATTTACAGTGTAAAGAGGGTTTTGATTGGCTGAACCCTTCTTCTGTAGGGATATTTTCCCAAAAAGTGTACCCTGCTTGCGAATTAATGCAATGTTGATCCGAAAATTTGCATACAGTCCCTGAATTTAATCTTAATTTGTCAATTTTAGACTTGCTTGAACGTATTCTTCTAATAAAGTTATTCTTATAAGACCTAAAGAGTACTAAAACGTTGTCCCATGATCCAAAATTGTCTGTGTATGAAGCTCCTGTGCAAGTTTTATCTTTTACTGAGCCTGCAAGGTCTATTCTTACTGATTTTGTATATTATCATATTTAAATATCCCGGTATCGTGAATAAATTTACATTTTTCATGGCTAATTTCATATAAGTATTCTTGTAAGGCGTGAGCAGTTGATTCCAAATGTCTGAATCCCGCAATGGAAAACCGTTGTTTGAATTTCTACTTTGCATTGTATAACCTTAATTTTTTTTAATTCTACAATTTTTTACAATCATATTGTAGAATTAGTTATGGTAATATTTTCCTGTTGAAAGTCACATTCTCCCGTGTCTAATAATAAATAAGTAGTGATTGTACTTCAACTTCATCTGTAGATTCGCAGTTAAAGCCAATGAGTGCAGCATTTGTTTTAATAGTTACTAATAAAATAAATATGATAGACAGCATTTTTTTATAGAAATGAGGAATTCTGAAACAGAAAATATTATTAAACTTTTTGTTTATACAGTATTAACTTATTAGCATGAACTACTTTTGGACTACTCTTAAAATTTATAGGAATATTGCTATTTTCGTGAATTTTTATTATTTCAAAGAGTCACAAATTTTGATCTTTTTCTAATTTTCCTGGTTTTGGTTCTTTTATAAATCATACTTCATCACCAATATTGAAATTTATAGGATTTATAAATCTGTCATAGTAAAATTTAGATTTTTCCTTTGATAATATTTAATTTTCACGAGCTATTTTTGTAACATATTTCATATTTACCAATAACTTCTTTATGTAGTCATTAACCCTTTCAGTCACGAATTATTTTCGCAAAAACACGTATTTTCTATCATACATTAATTTTTTAGATTTATTTACAATTATATATACAAAATATATCATATGATACTTATAAAATGAACTCTCATTTATATGAAAATGCAAAAAGAATAAAGATAAAACTTAAAGTGCGAATTAAATAATAAAAGAAAGAATATGAGAAAGGGTGCCACTATAGTGGCTCCTGTGACTGAAAGAGTTAAAAGTTTGTAATTTTTCTGATGGTTTGAAAGGTTTGCTAGACAACAATCTAGCTAGGTAGGCAAAAACCAGTTCATGTGGTGTAAATTTATGACTTGAATGAACGCTAGTATTATAGATGAATTGTGGAAGTTCAAGCCAATCATCTCATTCTATTTTTTTATCAACAAAATTTTTCAAATATTCATATAAGGGATGGTGAGCTCTTTCTAATGAACCGTTAGATTGTGGATGAAAGGCAGTGGTTTCGATTTTTTTAAACTTGAATCTTTTTGAAATTGCTTTTATTAATTTGCTTGTAAAATTCGCACCCTTATCTGTAAGTACTACTTTTGGTGAACTAAAAATGCAAATAAATTTTTTTATAAATGCATTAGCTATAGATTCTGCTATTGGATCTTTGAGTGCGACAGCTATTAAAAATTCTGATAAATGATCTTGAATAGTTAGTATGTATTTATTATTATTTTTAGTTATATTAAGAGGTCCTACTATATCTAATGAAATTTTATCGATAATGTCTTCTCTGGAATATCTGTAATTATCATAGGTTGTTTTGTTTTAATTCTTTTTAATTTATTTCTCTAACAAGTTTCACAATTTTTCATACGATTTTGTATATCAATTTTTAGGTTTTCCCAGAAATATTTATTTTTAATTCGATTATATGTTCTGTTAACACCTGAATGACCTCCCACACTCGATGAACGATATAATTCAATAAATTTCATTTCTTTTTTCATTTTCTACGTATTCTGTATTATTCAAGCAGATTATGACTTTTATACCCGTATTTTTAAAAGTATTATATAATATTTCTTCGATTTCTTTCTATTCTATATTCAACATTTTAATATTCTTTGATATACTAAATATAATATAATTATTTTTAATTAAAAGATCTTCAAACGTACCAAAGTTATTTATTAAATTTTGTTTTATTAATATTAATGACTCTTTTAGGTTCAAACTCATTATAAAAATTTTCCTTTTTTATAATTTTAATTTCATTATTTTTAAAATCATTATTTATGTTAATATTTTTTTGTTTGAAATACTAATCTTGAATTTCATTTAAAGATATTCTCTCGTCGATAATTAAATGTAGAATATTATCCTTTCTATTTTGTATATAATCTTTAGAATATATGATAGTATTAGATTTATTTAAGTAAATATCTTCTTTTTTTTCGGCTTTGTTTTCGTCACTTTTAATTTCTTTATTGATTATTGCTTTGATTACTTTTTTGGGCCGACCGCGTTTTTTTTAGTACGTGTAAGTTCTTCATTTAATTTTTGTATTTTCATTTCATTTGAGAGTACATTTGTTAATTTAATATCTACTTCATTTTCCTTTGCTTTTAGAGCTTTAGTTATGACATTGATTTCTACCGTATCTATAGGATTTCTTAATAATGCATCACTATTCACATTCATTTTTCCCTTCTTATATTTTACATCAAAATCGTATTCTGATAATTTGAGTCACCACCTTTGAACTCTGTTATTTTTATCTGCTGATTTGAAAGAAGGTAATGGTTTATGATCTGTTACTATAATGAATTTATTTCCGTAAATATAATTTCTAAATGACCCTATACCAAATAATATTCCTAAAGTTTCTTTCTCATACGTATGATACTTAAGTTCTGGTCCTTTTAAAATTCTTGAGGCATATGCTATAGGTTTATCCTCTTCAATTTCTCCCAGAGATAGAATGGCTCCTAATCTATTAGTTGTAATTATAAAAGGTTTATCTAGCTGGGGAAATTGTAATAAAGGAACAGAACATAATGTTCCCTTGAGTTTATCAAATGCTTGCTGCTGTTCCAATCCTCATGAAAATTTTACATTCTTTTGTAATATAAACATTATTGGTTTTGCTATTTTGGCGAAATCATCTATAAACCTTCTGTAGTATCCGACTGGACATAAAAATTCTCTAATATTTTTAACTATTTTGGGATTGGAAATAATTTTATTGCCTTGACTTTCTTTGGATCTGCTTTTATCCCATTTTCGCTTATAATATGACCTAAAAATGTTACTTCTTCTAGCTGTTTCATGAATATCTGATTCTTTCAGAGGTGCCCAATGGAAAGCTGATACCATATCTACAGTCTTGAAATTTAATATTCTTTGTGTTTCATGAATATCTGATTCTTTCAGAGGTGCCCAATGGAAAGCTGATACCATATCTACAGTCTTGAAATACTTATTTCCGCCTAAGTCATCAAAAATTTCTGTCATAGATGTTATTAAATATGGGTCAGGTATGGTTTTTTCATTTAATTTTCTATAATCTATAACTAATCGCCATCTTTTTTCACCATCGTTACCAGGTTTTTTCTTTACTACAAATGCTGATGCATTATAAGCATTTTTAGATGGTCTCACTAAATTATTTTCAATTAATTGTTGTTTCTGCTATAGCGATTTCTTTTGACTTATATGGCAATGGAAATTGTTTAACATAAATTGGTTTATTATCTGTTAAATTTATCTTATGTTGTTCTATATTGCACTTTCCAATTTTTTCTCCTTCTAACCAAAAGATATCTGCCAAAATTAAATCCTTTATAGTTTGTTGGTTTTTTTCATTTAAGTGATTTAAAATTATTTAACTTAATATTTTTTCATTGCGATCGATGTTTTCTTCACGTACATGATTTATATTTTTATACATTGAATTTTCTTTCGTTTTATAAGATTCCCCCTTATGAATATCTATTATAAGATTTGTTAAAATATCTTTTCCTATCAAATATTTAAGAAATTGTTCGTCTTTGTTATCAATATTAAAATTTGTATTTTTTTCAAGTTTTAATAGAAATTTATAATATTCCATATTTCCTTCGTTTTTAAATTGACCTTTTTCTAGTACACAGTTTATTTCTTTCATAAAATTTTCGATATTTTCATTTGTATTCTGCAGAAATTGTGTAATCGAGAATATATGTTCATTATCTTCCCTCCGTATGATATAATTCAGTATGTGAAAAGCATTATTAATTGTTATGTCATCATTTTCACTGTTTTGTATACATGAATTTAAGAATGAATTTTTGTTATTGCTATAATCTGTTTAAATATAAAATTTTTTTTCATTTATTTCTAAATACCCTTTATCTAGCCTTAATTTATTTTCCTTTAAAACGTTTATACCTAAAATTCCATCATAAGGTATTGAAAAACTTTTCGATGCTACATGAAAATTTGTATATGATATGTTTATTGGAAAATTAATTATACCACAGGTTTTCATCGGTGTGTTAGAAATTCCAGATAAATATATTTTCATATTGTCATTAATGAAATATATTTTCATATTTTCATTAATGAATGCTTGTATTAATTTTTAGTTTTAATTTGCTAATTTTTTTCAAGTTCATTGTTCACCAAACTTTTTTCATTATATAATTTTACTGTTACTGCATTATTTTTTATTTCTGGTTTAAATTCTATTGTATTATGTGATGTTTCTTTATGTTCAATAATATTAATGTAATCATTATTATCTGCATTCTCATGAAGCTCGTCACATAACTCGAAATTGTGTCCCTTTTTATTGTATCTCCAGCATAATTCATATTTTTTTATAATCGGAAAACTGCTTACTTAATGACTATTTTCTTGGCAATATTGACAATATTGTTCATTATCATTTAAAAATGTACACATATCTCTTGAATGTCCCAATTGATTACAAAATTTGAATATTAGTTTTATTTTATCTTTTTTATTTGTACACTGATATGACGAATGAGTTGGTTGCTTACAATATGCACAACTTGCAATATTACAACATAATACCTCATGACCCATATCTTGCAGCATATCAGCAGGTTTAAAGCCGCTCTGAGGAGGTTTTTATTCGACCTCGATTAAACAGTATTATTTTCGGACTACATCATATGTGTTAATTTATTATGTGATGTACCCTTTATAGATTTAAGGCATGATTGTATTTATTGGCGTGAATGTAGGATGTGTGTGCAAGGGTGAATGATTATATTTTTATCAGATTGACTTGTATATTACTGTACATTCAACTTTGCTGTGATTTTAACTTACTGTATACTGCTGATATTTCGAATGCGCTCTTTACACGCTTGATTTTATGTAATTCTTTTGACTGATAGATATTGAGACTGATTTTTAACTATATTATTTATACTTTTTGCGTGTATTTATTTGTGTTATCTGTGATATCACTTTTATTTTATTTTTTTACTTACTATTACAGTATTACTATCTCTATTATGTTTTATGACTGTGATATCGTACTGTACTATTTTGATTTTATATATGCAAGGCTATTTAAAGTATTTTATGTATTTTTTAACTTTATTTGTAATTTTACACGCTTTTTTGAGATCTGATTGCGTTCTAATATCTTTATATTTTTCCAATTTTTTTTCTACTTCTATTGCTTTTTCAGTTGTTTGTGGAAAATCCTGGACTTCTCCCATTTCATATCTAATTTCACTATTTAAGCCTTCTTTAAAATATTTTGCTGTATTTGTGTTCATTTCATTATTAAAACGTTGTAAAGCATCTCTTGTTATGCCGTTCTCATTTTCTTTTTTATCTTTAATTTTTAAGCTTAATTTTGTTATTCTTTCTATGTCAATTTTGCATATGAAGAGTGTAAATTATCAATCTCAGGATATAATTTTTTTATAAATTTAATAAATTCTTCTATAGTTTCAATTCTACTACCCTTTACAGCAGTACGAATCGTTCCTGATACCTTAAATCTTAAATAATTCATTAATTTCGCTTGTTCTTCTTCATTTAGTATATCTTTTGCAATTTCTAATTTTTCTATATAATCTTCTAAAGGTAAATTTTTTCCATCAAATTCGGGTACTAATCTTGAAATTTCTTTCAGTGAGTATCCTGATGTATTTGCCATGTTTGTGTTATCTAGTAAGTTCGCAATATCGACAATCGTATTGTTATTATTACCCAAAAGAATATTTTCTTCGTCTATATTTTGATAACTTTCTTGTTTAATAGGTAAATTTTCCGTATCGTTAAATATTTCATCTGCTGTTGTTTTAGTTTCTGAAAAAATCGTTACGTCTCTCATTAAAGTACATTTTTCTAGAAAACTGTCTTGTTGATTATTTTTTTGTGTTGTTTTAGTACTTTTGGAAATTATTTTTGGAATTGTTCCTGTAGATTTACGTAATGGTGTATTTTATTTGTTTAAAATATCAGTTCTGCTTATATTTGAAATATGATTTTCACTTGTTTCTTGGGGCATATTTGTATCCTCTGTTAAATTTGAGATATTATTTTCCGTTGTTTCTTGTGAAATGTTGGTTAAATTTGAGGTGTTATTGTCTATTAAAAAAACTTTGGTGGTTTCCAAGTATACATTTTTTACATGTTTTTACGTATCCCCCACGCCTTTATTTATCTTTTCCATTTCAATTACCCCTCTACCCATCCCATTTAATTCCGCATTCGCCCGGGGTAATGCCCGTGAAGAAGGAAAAGCCCTGCTTACTTCATATCTCCCGCAAACAAAGCAGAACATATTTCTGTCGCGACAACAGTCATGGTTGGTTGAGCCATGAGTTCTTCTTGTAGCCTCATACTCTATCAGCCAAGTCGCCAACCAATAAGAAGCTGCGGTCGCTTGATGACGACGCCTGCGAGCCCGCTTTCTCACCCAGACCAGCCGCCGATACTGGGGTCCCGATCCCCTGCATCGTAATAGGTAATCCACCAGTGCTTGCCATGACGGCATGAAAGCCGTGATCCAGGGACTTAGCCGGATAGCGTTGCAATTCCGTTGCCCGCCGTCACCGCGTGGAGGTGCCCTGGATGCAGACACAGGAGGACATTCAAGCGAACGAGAACATCAAAACAAAAAAGAACATTACACTGAGAAGATAGCATGGTTGATTCAACCACGCATCTGTTCATATAACTAACTTATATTTGTTTCAATTCATCTACCCAGCTATCAATTCGGCAGAATGTTGTCTGTTAAAATGCAGTAACAAAAGTGCTAATAAAAAAGTGCTAATAAGCTTAGTGCTAGTTCTAAGTGCTAAGTGCTAATTTGTGAAAGCTTTGGATAAGGAAGGACAATGTTTTCAATACCTGACAAATCAATTTTCTCATTGACTTAAGCTAAGTTGAAAGAAGGGATATTTAATGGACCTCAAATCAGAAAACTATTTTACGATGAACATTTCATAAATACAATGAACGATTTAGAAAAAGCTGCATGGCTTAGTGTTCGAAATGTTGCTTGAAACTTTTTGGGAAATGAGAAAAGTGCTGACTTTGAAGCCATCGTAGCAAATATGGTAAGTAACGTTCAGCGTTTGGAATGTTTGATGAATTTTAAACTCCATTTCCTAGATTCTCATGTTAGCTATTTTCCAGAGAATTTAGGGGATTACAGCGAAGAGCAAGGTGAGCGTTCCTATCAAGATCTGAAAGAAGTCGAACAGCGTTGTAAAGGAAAATGGGACGTAAATATGATGGCAGACTACTCTTGGCTACTGAAAAGAGACACTGAAGATAACAGTAATTCGAAAAGGATCAGAAATCCACTACATAGATCCTTTGAAAACAAAAGAGAACGTTACAAGTGAAAGAAGGATTAAGCAGTTTTCTCAACTACAATATCCAGCGCTTTGATTAGAAGAGACTTGAGTCTCATAAAACTACAAGAAAGATAAAAAGTAACCAAAATACCACGTCAAAATACATGCAAATGTGACCTAATAATGACGAAAAAACTGTTCCGGTATTTTTAATATTTTATATGAATTGTGGCAAAAACTGTGGGCGATGAGGTCAAACCGACCTCGGATTCGAATTCAGCGACCCGAGAAACATAAAGGTATGGCATTTTTCTCGGCATAAACCGTTTCTTCTCGATTCGACCTTGAACTGACCTTGACACTGACGTGATGGGGTCAAACCGACCTCGGATTCGGATTCAACGACCCGAAAAACATACAGGTATGGTGGTCTGGTTCCGATGTCAGACCACTTTTTTTTTGTGTACCGGTGTAATCAAATATATGAATTATTTTTTTTTAATTATGTAAATAGAATCAATTTAAAAGCTCTATCGTAGGATATATTGAAGAAAGAATCGATAAGAGAAATAGATTTTGAATTATTTAAAATAATTATAAACAATGATGATGAACTCCGAATTCAATGCAATATATACAATGAAAATATTCCATCTTTTCTATATAAAAAGTTATATTTATAGCTAAAGTAAAATAGAATAAAGAAGTAGATCTATTTTTAATATATAAATATATATAACAAGCGCTCTATTTAATAATATTAAAATTAAGTTATATAAGATATTTACTAAAAATATAACTTAAATTAAAATGAAGAGAATGCCATAATGCTTTTTTATTAAATAATTAGATGTATTTTTCACTTATTCATTTGTCTTATAAAATGAGGAATAAAATAATAGAGATTTCAGATCTGATGAATAAGGAATGATAATTAAATGCTTTTAGAGAAGAAAGAGGTCAAGAAAAAATAGAAGAAAGAAACAAAAGAGTAGGTGGAAATAAATTATTCAACTTATTTTTTATTAATATAACAAGCGATCTATTTAATAATATTAGAATTAAGTTATAAGAGATATTTTATAAAAATATAACCTGAAAATATTAACTGAAGTAAGATGAAGAGAATTCAATAAAGTTTGGTTTTTATTCTTTGAGTTCTCCTAGAATAACTTAAATAACAAGAATACTTTTGAAAATTAAATTATTTTTCAACACTATATATTGTGTTCGATTTTTTAAAAAAGTTTATGTATTCATTAATTTTAAATATTATTTATCTAATAATATGTCTTGTATATTAATATATAGTCACTGTATATAGTGTCGACATACGACTTTCCACACCACCTTACATTTTAAACAATAATAAATACTTTATATAACATTGAATTTAACTCATTTAACAAATGTTGATTATCAAATTCAATTAATTTTTAATTATACTTAATGAATCAAGAAAAAGTAAAAAGTGTGAAATATAGAGGTATCGTTATAGCGCGTTAGGTTTTTCTTGTTAATGGAAACCCTCGCCTGGAGCCCTAAAAACCACTATAGCTTATATAAATTTGTAGTATATTCTTTCAATCGCTGTCAGCAGATAGTTTTTTTATTTAACATTTTTAACAAAATTATTTTATTAATTATTGCTAAAAAGGGCAAAATTTTTTTATAAATTTTTTCAATTGTTGCTCAAAAAGTAATTGTTTTATTTAATGATAAAAAAAAAAGAAAACAATTTTATAATTGTCGCTTATAACTGATCAACTTTTTTTATATTGAAAAAAAAACAGACAATTTACTTAGTGTCGCTAAATAAGCAGACGTATTTTTTAATTGTCGCTGCTAGCAGATCAATTTTAATAACTTTCACTAAAAATAACAAACAAATTTACTTAATTTTCACTAAATAAAGCAGAAATTTCTTGACTATCATTGATAAAAGACCGATTTTTCAACTGTCGCTAAAAAAAAAATAATTAAAGTACCATTAAAAAAAGGATAGCAGACGTATTTTTGAACTGTCGCTGGTAGCAGATCAATTTTAATAATTGTTGCTAAAAAGAACAAATAAATTTTTTTAATTGTCGCTGACAAAAGCAAACATTTTTTGACTGTCATTGATAAAAAACCGGGTTTTCAACTGTCGCGAAAAAAAAATAATTAAAGTACCGTTAAAAAGAGGATACGTAATTTTTTTGTGTCGTTATTAGCAGACCTATTTTTAAATTGTTTTTTCTAACAAAATTATTTTGTTAATTGTCGCTAAACAGAGCAGATATTTTTATAAATTTTTTTAAATTGTTGCTAAGAATGAAATTGTTTTAATTAATAATAAAAAAAAAGAAAATTTTTTATAATTGTTGCTTTTAGTCGACTAATTTTTTTTACAATTTCTAAAAAAAGCAGACAAATTACTTGAAATGTTGCTAAATGAGCAGAAGTATTTTTTAACTGTCGCTGGTAGCAGATCAATTTTAATAATTGTCGCTAATAAAAACAAATAAATTTTTTTAACTGTCGCTAAAAAAAGCAAACATTTTTTGACTGTTATTGATAAAAGAGCGATTTTTTAACTGTCGCTAAAAAAAATAATGTAAGTAACGTTGAAAAAAGGATACGTAATTTTTAAGTGTCGCTATTAGCAGACCTATTTTTAAATTGTCTTTTCGAACAAAATTATTTTGTTAATTAACGTTAAAAAGAGCAGACATATTTATAAATTTTTTTAATTGTTGATAAAAAAAATGTTCTAATTAATAATAAAAAAAAGGACAGTTGAAAAATCAGTCTTCTATCAATGACAGTTAGAAAATGTTTGCTTTTTTTAAGCGACAGTTAAGAAAATATATATTTTTATAAAATATTGTTAAAAAAATATATAAAAATTTATAATTTAATTACTTTAATTATTTAAAAATTATGACGTTACTTCTTTATCTATTATCTGTAAAGTAAATATATATTAATTATTAATTTATATATATACAAAATAATATGAATTAAAATATTATTTTTTATTAATAAAAATAGTATTAATTACCTCGTTAACGATTATTTCGTTTTTCCTAATATTAAATCTTCCAATTCCATCTTATCATCATTTAATAATTTTATAAACTCAACATTATAAACTTTTAATATATATATGATACTCCTAAAAATATTTTATTATATTATTAATATCATGTTTTAAATAGAATAAAAAATATTAACGGCAGGCCGGAGTAGAACCTGATACCGACCGAGTAACAATTGAGTTGTTTGTTATTTACTCAAGTATTAATCGGTGTATCTTCAAAATAAAGGTTGATCGCAATAGATATTATTATTATGAATATCTATGCACAAGAAAAAAAAATCTATTGATTTGTTTTTGAGAAAAGTAAGGAACGCCGAAGTAAAAGATTATGTTTATAATATTTTCGCGTTCCTTACTTTTCTCAAAAACAAAGCGATAGATTTTTTTTTTCTTGTGCATAAATATTTGTAATAATAATATCTATTACGCTTAACCTTCAATTTGCAGATACACCGATTAATACTTGAGTAAATAACAAAAATGCCAATTAGACAAGGACAGCGAATCCGGCCTGCCCTTAATATATCATTTTCTTGAATTTCTCCTATTAATTCTAATTTAGAACCTCTTTCCCAATTAATAATATCATTATCATTTTTAATTAATAATATATCTAATTTATATTTTCCATCAATTATTAAACCAAAAAATTCGTGTTCATTTTTTCAGTGTTTTTTGACAAAAGAAGTTTTTAAATATCCTTTTATTTCTATAAATATATATATACATATATAAGAATTCCATAAATATTTTTATATATATATATATATATATATATATATATATGAACTATATTCAAAAATAAATATAATTATACTTATTTTTTTAATGAACTCACTAATAAAATTATTTCTTAAGCATACATCTTAAAAATTTATTTTATAGCACTGCGTGATTTAAATCCGCGCTTAAATCCCGCTGAGCCGAGAGTTAACCGATAAATTTTTACGCTGTTCAATAATGAATATGATGCCGAATTCACTTAAATCACACACTTATAATAAGCGATATTTTAATATCTCCATTATTTTTAAGAGTTTATTCATCAATAATAATAAGGTGTAGATTATTGAAACTCTTTTATATCGATATTTTTTAAAATAAATAACAATTATAAGCGTGTAAAATATGTGTAAAATCAAAGTTAATATCAGTGTAACATGTGAAGCGAAGAGGTAGTCATTTCGACGCTCCAAGACTCCGTCGCGTCTGTGATTCCCGTAAACGCAACTGCTAATACAATACATAAGTTACCAATTGTCGTTCCTATGGCCCTAATACATATATAAAAGGAAATTTAGATTTTTATTATTACAGAATTAATTTCAACAGTTAGACATAATGTTATTTCATGTTTTATATATATTTTTTATTTTTTTTCTATTTATTATTCGCGAAGTGCTTAGATTTTGCTTTTTTGCAGTTTTCGCTTTTCTTTTACGATTTATCATTCGTAGAATGCCTAGTTTTGCTGGTAAATAGAATTCGTTTTTTTAATGAATTATCATTAGTGGAGTGCATAGCCTTTGTTTATTATTGAATTTTGAGAGTATAGATGTAGTGTGGCGGATTTAAATCACTCGAGCTATAAAATAGTATACGATACTCGCGACTTAAATTCACCTATTATTACACGGCGCTTAGGACCCTCGCTGACGCTCGGGCCCTAACTTCGCCGTATAATAATAGGTGATTTAAGTCGCCCGTATCGTAATATACTATTTATAGGTTTTGAATTCTTTAATATACTATATCCTCCTAACATAATAATAGAAGAATAATATTGTAATGTTAATTCATATAATGAATTATTTCATTGTAATTTGATTTTGTTACGTTTACATTTTCTAATAAAATTTTCTAAAAAATAAAATTTGAATTTATCATTTTAAATATAATTTATGTAATAAAATTTACATATTTACCTCATTAATTTTTATGTATTCATTGAATTTTTCTGTATTATTATCATATATGTGACATTGAATTCTAAATCCTTCGCTGTTATTTACTATGAATTTTTGAATGCAATACTCCGCTTTCTTCTGCTTATGAATATAAGTTTCTTGATCATAAATTTTTTCGATATATACAACAAGCGATCTATTTGATAATGTTGAACTTAATTCATAATATTTATAACTTACGCTGATTGAACACCAATTATTATTTTATTTTTTAAATATTCTGTTGATGAAAATAGTATTCTTTTTTCTCTTTTAGAAGGTTCATAAATTAATGAACCTTCATTTCTTCTTTTTAAATTTTTATAATCATTCATATTTATTTCTAAAAAAATAATTATAATTGATGTATCAATTAATTTTTTTTATAATAGAATTCAATAAATAAATGTGTTAAGTGACACAATTATTTAATAAATTTTAATTAGAAATTATAACTTTGTAAAATCTAATGTATTAAAGATGTTACCTTCGCTTAAAAAAATATCGAGTAACACTTTTGCTATCACCAACGTGACCATTGTGCTGACCATGCAACACGTGCAGCTACCTGCAGTGCTTGTTGCTAGTGGCCATACAATGATGCACCAATGACATAGCTTGACTCTCTCCTACTTTTAATTAAGTAGTGGGATGAACATAGCTACTGTCGTGACTTTGGGCGCAACTAACTCTCTCTCGCTAGGGACAGGCGGAGGCGCATCGGCTTGATCGATTTCGGCATCTGATAGACGATGACTTTTAGGCTTGCCATGGACTCGCGGACGCGAGGTAGGCGCGTGTGGCAATCACATTGATTAAATTTAATAATTTTCTTTAAGTTTTTACTTTTCTTTAAATTCAGTTTACAAAGTACTTTTATGCAGTGCAATAAACCATCCATTAAATGATCAGGAGAGCCATGCAATAAGGACACCAAGGACCTTTGTTCAGATAAGTCTTTTACTGTTTTAATTGAACATTGTATTTCTCTAAATTATGAGTAAAAACTTAAAATTAATTCTTGTTTTTCTTAAAACATTCATTACATTTGTCAAATGTTTTATTAAAAGTAGCTAAATAATTAAATATAGTAGTTTTCTTATTTTAATTCAATGAATGATATCTCACCCTAATACTTTACAATTTTAAACTTATCATATTCTTTAGTTTGTAAAAATATTGAGAAGAACTTTTCCGGGACTTATATTAATCCGGAAAAGTTCCTAACAAAATGTTCATATTAATATTTTATAATATTTATTGAGTAATAAAATTCAAAAAATATATTAATTAAAGAAATTTCTTATTTATATTTTTTATAAAACGAAAAATTGAAAATTATTATTGTATTTATACCATGTTTCGGGGAGGTTGGCGAGCGGAGCGAGCATGGGGGTGCCCCCCCCTAGTATATATACATATATATATATATTTCTCTATATTATATGGTTATATATGAAAAAAACCTCCTCTCCTACCCCTCATTATTCCTCCCCCTATTTTGTATGCTTAAAACATCACGATTCACCTCTTAAAATAACGTAAAAATCTGTCTCGAAATGATCTTTTTTGAAAAAAAAGACACCCCTCACTACCCAAGTCACCCCTCTCTACCCAAATACGCCTTTTGCTACCCCTCGTACATCACTCATACACCCCTCAGATAATTTAGCTAAATATACCTTATTTTACTAATGTATTTGTTACTCTTTCTCTATACCACTACTACCACCCTTCCCACTACTACCCGTCATTTTTTTTCTCTCCTCAAAAAACCACAAGTCACCTCTCAAAATAACGTGAAAATCTGTCTAGAAATGATCTTTTTTGAAAAAAGACACCCCTCACTACCCCAGTCACCCCTCTACTACCCAAGTCACCCCTCACTTCATAAATCACCTCCTCACTCCACAAGTCACCCCTCACAACCCCTCATGCCCCTAATACACTCTTCATAAAATCATTATAAACCATTAAGAAAAGAATTTTGAAATTTTATATTTATGAAATACTTACTTAAGACTATATAATGAAATATATATTTAATACATAGATACGAATATTATAGATTGTTGATATAATTATTTTTCAACCATCAACTAATACCTACG
The DNA here is from genome assembly GCA_017163975.1 of Anastatus disparis. Taxonomy (NCBI): domain Eukaryota; kingdom Metazoa; phylum Arthropoda; class Insecta; order Hymenoptera; family Eupelmidae; genus Anastatus; species Anastatus disparis. The sequence goes on along the minus strand of JAFFSR010000033.1, from coordinate 536,494 downwards.
TTCCTTAGACAACTTTCCACACCACCCATACTGAGACAAAAAAAAAAAGAAATTTCTACTTTCAACATTTAAGCTTACTTTCTTTGTGTCCAAGCTGTACTTGCCTAGAAGTAAAGCACATTTTACTTTGTGCTAATTAGTCATTATCTTGGTCAGAAAAACTTATCAAAAAATTTCCTACATCTAAAAGATTCTTCTTTCAGGTTAGCTTAAATTTGTTTTCTTGTTTTTGTCTTATATTGATCTTTCTTGTATTTTTTATATAAAAGTGAAAATCAACATATGATTATAAGAAAACATATAATTAGAAATGTTGTTATTAATTGGAATAAATATAAACACCATATAATAGGGAATAAATATTATATGAATATAATAAATAGTGATAATTATTTTGAGTACATGTCAAATAATGGTACTTTTGAAAAAGGAATAGAAATTCAAAGTTTTGTAGAATTTTATAATGTATATGTTAAAATACATATTAAAAACAAAATACAAACATTTGGGAACTTTTCTAATCATTTTCAATCATCATTAATTTTTACTGGATCATATGATGCACGTCATTATGATATTTTAAATTATAAAAATAATAATAATAATAATTATAATCTTAAAAGAAAATTAAAACATGAAGAATTGAATAAAACTAATATAATAAAAAAAATAAAAACAGAGACAAAAAAAAATAAAAGTAAAAATAAGCTTTATAATAAAATAAATAAAAATAAAAAATTGACAAAAAAAAATCCTTAAAAAAATTAAATTTAAAGAATAATATAAACAATAAAAATAAAAAATAAAAATTTGAAAAATCATTTAGGTAGAATGAGTTACGAATGTAAATATTGTAGTGCTTTATTTCGGAAAGAAGAAATAAAAAAGTTCAATTGTTGTTAACAAGGAAAAGTTATTTTATCACCATTAACTAAATATAATGAAAAATTGAAATATTTATTATTACATGATAGTGTTTTTAGAAATTTAATTAGATATTATAATAATTTATTTAGTTTTGCAACTTTTAATGCAAATGTCATTCAAAACCAAGAAAAAGCTATATATAATTTAAAAATTCAAGGACAAATTTGTCATACAGCACCTAATACATTAATTTCTACTAACGACATCAAACCTACACGTGGACAGTTATATATTTACGATAATACAGTAGCAATTAAAAAACGATTAAAAACTAATGAAAAATTAACAAAAAAATATATGTTAATTTTAACAGAGATAATGAATGATAATTCCATGGCTAAGAATTACAAAAGCTTACATCAATTATCAAATATACAAAATATTTCAAATTATAAATTGTATTTTATGCGAAAAAATGATAAACAACAACATCGTTATAATAAGCCACTAACTTCGGAATGTAGTGCTATCATAGTATCTAATTCAGGAATTCCAGATAATTATGATCTTTGTGTGTATCCGAAATTATCTTCTGAAGATGGAATTACTCATACTTATTTAAATAAATCATCTCATCACGTGGATCCAATGGTTTTTCCTTCAATGTTTCCAGCAGAAGATTTAGGTTGGAGTATAGGATATAATAATGATTGTCTTACAATACTATAATATTATTTATATATAATCCATTGGAGACCAAATTTAAAAAATTTCAACCCTATTTTATATTGTGGAAGATAAACACAACAATACATAATACATGCATATGTGATGGTTGGAAGTAATAGAATAAATTTTTTTAGAAATAATCAAAAACAATTACGCATAGAATGTCATCAAGGTTTATTAGATCATGTAATAAATAGTGCTTCAAATGTTTCAACGAATTTTGAAAACAGAGAGAGAATTGGAAATCTTTTTATTTTACCCTCATCATAGATTGGTAGTCCAAGATATATGCAGCAATATTATCAAGATGCCATGGCAATAATGAGAACAGTAGAAAAACCAAACTTATTTATAATAGTGACATGTAATCCTAAATGGAAAGAATTAAAAGAAATTTTAAATAATTTTCCAGAAGGAACAACTCCCAATGACATACCAAATATCACAGTAAGATTAATTTATATAAAATTTAAAATGTTATTGAATAATATTATAAAAAACAAAATTTTTGGTCCTGTTATAGCTTATTTATTTTCGATTGAATTTCAAAAAAAGAGGGTTACCCCACGCGCATATTATTATAAAATTGCATCATAATCATAAAATATTAACTCCAGAAAATAATAAATATATTTCAGCAGAAATACCTTCATCAGAAAATAAATACTTACAAAAATTAGTAATTAAACACATGTTATATGGACCACGTACAGATAAATCACCTTGTTACGATAAAAATAAAACTATATGTAAAAAAAAATTCCCAAAATCATTTAATGAAATGACAATAGTTAAAGAAAACAAATATCCACAATACAAAAGAAGAAATAATATTTTAGATAATCATACATATAATTCAAAAAATAATAAAAAAATTATAAAAGTTGATAATTTAATGGTAGTTCCTTACAACAGTTTTTTGTTAGCAAAATATAATCCTCATATCAATACTGAACTTTGTATGTCAAGACAAGGTATAAAATATATTTATGATTATATTTGTAAAGGTGTAGATAAAGCTTACTGTAAAATAAAACAAGATAAAATTGAAGTAAATAATAAAGATGATGTTTATGATGAAATAACTCAATACATAGATGGAAGATATTTAAGTCCAATGGCAGCTGCATGGAGATTACAAGAATTTACACTATGCGGTAGAAGTCTTACAGTAATAAGAATAAATATCCATACAGAAAATCAACAAAAAATAATTTTTGATGAAAATAATATACATTCAGCATTAAACAAATACGAAATAACATTGACCGCATGGTTTAAATTGAATAAAAAAGATGATTTTGTTAAAAAAATTAAATATGTTAATGTACCACAATATTATATTTTTAATTCTAAGACTGAATCTTGGATTAAAAGATCAAAATTTATAAAAAATATAGCCATTAGTAGATTAAATGTAGTATCACCAAAAGATAGTGAACATTTTTTTTTAAATTAATATTAAACAGGGTAAAAGGTCCAACATCTTTTAAGGATTAAAGAACTTACGAAAATGTAACTTATAATACTTATAAAGAAACTGCTCTCGCAATGAATTCAATAGAACACGAAAAAAAAATTTACTATATTTTTGAAGAAGCATGCCATGTTATGTTACCAGTACAATTACGGAAATTTTTTGTATGTTTTTTATCATGTGAAAATATTCAAGGTAATATAATTTGGGAAAAATATAGAAAATTTTTTATAGAAGATTTTAAAGATAATAAAGAAAATAAAGCTTTATCCCATATTAAGCAAATATTAAATTCAGAAAAAATGTCATATGAAAATTTTGGTTTATCTGGACTAAATGAAAACTGTATTGAGGAAAACGAACAAATCAATGATGAAATTATAAATTTTAGTAAAAAAAAACTTGATAAAATGTACTAACAATTGAATAACGATCAAATACATATTTTTGAACAAATTATAAATAATAATCATAAAATTTTTTTCATAGATGGACCAGGAGGTTTTGGAAAAACATTTTTATGTAAAACATTAATATATTATTTTATAACAAATAAAAAAAAATCTTATCAATGGCTTGGACAGGTATTGCTTCAATTTTATCACTAAAAGGTTTAACCAGTCGACGAACTTTAAGATTACTGTTAGATTTAAATAACATTAAAAGTGCATTTTTTAAATTTGATTCAGATAAGAAAAAATTAAGAAAAGCAAATGTAAATTATATGGGACGAAACGTCAATGATTCCTAAAAAAGCTTTAGAAATAGTTGACAAAACATTAAAAGATGTCTGTCATAATAATTAAATTTTTGAAGGAAAAAGTATTATTTTAGGTGGAGATTTCCGTCAAATTTTACCTGTATTAAAACATGGGAATGAAAATACAATTATAGAACAAACTATAAAATATTCAACCCTATGGCCCATGTTTCATATTTTTAAATTAAAAAAAATGTAAGATCTAATGATGAAAATTTTTCATCATTTTTATTAAATATAAGAGAAGAAAAAGTTGATACATTTATTATACCAGAAAAATGGAAAACTTATAATGTTTGTAATGAAATTTATGAAAACATTAACAATAATTATTGTTTTTCAAAAAATGTTATTTTAAGCACACATAATGAAGATGTGCATATTTTAAATAATAAAATATTGCATTTAATTAATAATGAACCAATGACACAATATAGTATTGATTATACAACATATTAGGGTGTTGATCAAATAGATGATAATATTCATTTAAATTATCCTATAGAAATGTTAAATAATATAAGAGAAGGATTACCTCCACATGAACTTAATTTAAAAATGAATGCCGTAATAATGCTGATTAGAAATTTAAACATAAAAGATGGATTATGCAATGGAACACGATTAAAAATAACAAGATTATTTAAATACAATATAGAAGCTGAAGTAATTGCAGGCGAAAATAAAGGAAATAAAGTTTTTATACCGCGTATTACATTAAGCACAAATGAATCTTCGTCTTTACCATTTATTTTATATAGAAAACAATTTCCTATTGTATTAGCTTTTGTTATAACTGTAAATAAATCACAAGGTTAAAGTTTTGAAAACGTAAGAATATTTGTAAAAAAACCTTTATTTTCACATGGACAATTATATGTTGCTCTTTCAAGAAGTAAAAATCCTTTTAAAATACATATTCAAAATGAATTAGAAAATAAAAATGAATCAACCAATATAGTATGGAGAGAAGTACTAGAGAAATAACAAAGAAAAAATAATAACTTTAATTTTTTTAATATTAAAAATATTTTTATATTTCTTACATACTAATAAAATATTTGTTTTTTTCAGATATAACATAATAAAACAGAAAATAAAAACATACTTTAACTTTTCTATAAAAAAAATTTAATATAAAATAATAAAAAAGAAAATAAAAACAAACTTCAAATTTTCTATAAAAAAAAAATTAATAACAAAATTATTCAAAGTACAATTTAATTAATACTAATAAGAATTAAATCATTACAAAATGGAATGGGATCCAGTTTCAAATGAATACATTGTTGTAGAAAACTTACAACATCAAGAAAAATTAGATGATTTGAATAAATAAATATACGAATTTGAAAGATTTCAAGAGCAGTACGAAGAATATATCGAAAAGTTGAATGAAAATACAGATTTATCTAGATTAAATAACGCAATTAATAACTATATCGGTATTGAAAATGAATAACTTCATTTTGAAAATTGGAACAACGTAACACATTATTATAAATATATGACAAATAAAATTATTCAATATGAGTTAGAAGTACGTGATCTAATAATGGAATATTATATCACAACTTAAAATACAATATATTATAGATATTTAGTACGTATTGCTAATATAATTTACTTTATATTATAAAATATAATATGAAATATGTTTAAGTAATAAATAAATAAAAATAATAAATATATCTTTCATAATAACAGAAAATTAATCAAATATAATAAAAAAGAAAATTAACATACATTTCATACATCAAAAAGACTCAATTGCATTAAGATGTATTTAAAGAGAAAGAAATAAAATTTAATAAAATAGAAAATATATATTTTACAATTTTATTTATGAAGTACATGGATTACTAATTCATTGAATTAATATTATTATAATTATAATAATGGCATTAAAAGTTAAAAAAAAAAATTATAATCCTATTATAACTTATACTTTATAACTTATACATTTTTAATTGAATTCAAATATAATAAAATGTTTAAACAATAAGTAAAAAATTATTTTATAAAAAACAAAAAAAAATTCATAAAATTCATATCATTATGTATCATATTATATCAATTTTTTTAATTAATGAATGATATTAAAAATTATCTATTATTAAATAAATAATCGATAATTTTAAGAAAAACAAACATGAAAATACATTCTATTAATTTTGTAAAAATTATTTTAATGTTTTTTTTTAATACTAGCAAGAAAGTCAAGGATATTAAAAAACAATATAGATATATATTTTATACATCCAAAAGACTAAAAATAAAATTAAGATATGTTAAAAATAAAATTAAAATAATTTATAAATAAGGAAAAATTATATTATTTAATTTTATCGTTTTATTTATGAAATATATTAATTAATAATATTATAATTATCATAATGATATTGAAATTTATTGTAGAATATATACTTTAAATAAAACTAATATTTATAAAAAATAAAATGAAATATATTAATCTCGAGTATATAAACTGAAAAAACTGAATATTATAAAAAAAAATAACAATAATTAATATTCAAATATAAGAAGTAATTGAAAAATTTTAAATAATAATAATATTTAAAAACATAGAGTTCAATCAGGTATTAAACTTTAAATTTAGAATAATTATAATGAAAAAAATTTCTGTTCTATATTATTGTAAGACATGTTACAACAATATTTAATTGAAAAATATCAAGTTATAATAATTTTTCTAATAAACATAATAAACAAAGATTTAAAAGAGATAAATATTAATTGAAAAATTGTTATATAACAATAATATAATGACAAATTGTACAAATAATAAAATGACTTTTAAAACTTTGCTTAAATATGTAATACTAATGGCGGAGGATGGATTGTAAATAGAGTCTATAGTATAAGAAGGAAGGAATATAGACTCTCATGGTTGTGAAGGACTAGAGGCGAAGGGAACCATGGTTTTATTTTAAATAATTGTATAGAAAAATGGAATAATTTTAATGAATTTTAATGTATCTTAAAATAACTTAAAATTATTATTAATTTTATATAATCATTTAAAATAAAACAAAAAAAAACCAACGCGCCGTAATACTATACATTTTTTATTATTTAATTTATATTATAAATTATTAATTGTAAGGTATTATTAACAGTATCTCTTCGGGTGGTGTGGAAATCTGTCTGAACAAATATATAATTAATATTAATTTTAATAATAATTTTTGTCAGTACAAATTTCATTACTGACTGATATTATCATTGGTGTAAATATGCACGAGGGTTTGCGAGCAGCGCAAGCAGGGGGTACCCCCCCCCCAGTATATATATATCTCTATATAGTTGTAAGAATAATTAAGATCTAGCCCCCCCCCTCCTTGGTCGCCCCCTGATCCCTTCCTAGATAAAGATATAATTCGTTCAAAATTTAGCTATTTTTGAATAAGGTTGCTCCACCTTGGTCACTCCTTGGTCGCTCCCTGGTCGCTCCCTGCCCCCCCCCCCTGGACGCTTTTTGGTTTATATAATTTAATAAATTTGAATTATACTTAATAAATCAAGAAAAAGTAAAAAGTGTGAAATATAGAGGTATCGTTATGGCGCGTTAGGTTTTTTTTGTTAATGGAAACCCTCGCCAGGAGCCCTAAAAACCACTTTAGCTAATATTGTTTTATGATATATATTTTTAATATATTTTACAGTAAATAAGTACTTAAAAAATATATTTGATATCGGATATAAATCACGAATAAAATGAATCAAATATTTGATAATATATTGATAATAATCAAATACATGAATTATTTTTTTTAATCATGTAAATAGAATCAATTTAAAAGCTCTATCGTAGGATATATTGAAGAAAGAATCAATAAGAGAAATAGATTTTGAATTATTAAAAATAATTATTAACAATGATGATGAACTTGCATTCCATCAACGTACAGACACAAAAAATTTATATTAAAATTTTTAAAATTGAATGGGTTAAGACTTTTATCTTTGTTGTAAGCTTTATTCTCAACAAAACCGAGTATAATTCTTTTCGGCAGTTGACCTGATATGACATTGTCGATTGTTTCCCCATGCACACCATTATGTAACGTAACAGCATTAACTTCTACACGTGTCAGTGGGTATTTTGCAGTAGTCTGCGACAATAGTTTTTCGTATGCTATCACAAGTGAAGGATTTGATCTTACCCGATGCACAAAAAGCGTAGCCTCGGTAATATTTACCGTGAAAGCACCAGCGGGATCCATAAGACAGAATCTATCACGAGAACGCACAAGCTTTACTCTAACTTCAACACCACTCAGTAATGATTTGTCTTGATTAAAAACATCACAATGTAAATGGCCGAGTAAATCAATCTTCCTGCCAATCATGATTGCCTTACGTTTATTGAGACCTACATTACCACCTGTAGTATCGTCCATTTTCGCTGCTGTATCATCGTACCACAATCCACTCGTTAAATGAGACTTTTTAGCTGTTGAACCATAATTTAGTAATGTTTCAATGTAAGCTCTGTATGCATAAACATTGTTTAGCGGTGAAACAGGTTTCTGATTGAATAGCACGTCGACTTGTTTAAACAACGAAAGCAAAAGATTATTTATTGGTCCAACGTTCAGATCTTTAGGTGGTTCAGCACTAGTGCATGTTACATTCACACTTAACATTGTGTGAGTTAAGTCTAGATATTCAGTGTTGCAAGGGACTGTAAATTTAACTGGTGATTGGTCGTTGAGTGAAGATATCGGTTTGTACTGTACCCAGTGAGAGCCTTCAATTGCAGTATGTGTCAAGGGTAATTTAAAGAGTGACAATTCCGACTTGATCGACTGACAAGCTTCTGTATGCAACAACGCCATCTTGAAATTTTAATTTTCGAAAATATCTCTAGCTACACGTGCTTTCTTATTATGCTTCTTCTTTTTCGCAACTTTATCACTTTTCGAGCGTTTAGCCGCTGAGGTGTTAGTAGTACCAGGTGCACTGTACGACTGAGCTGACGATGTCTCGCTCTTCTTTTTATATTCAGATTCCTTCCCCTCTTTTGCACTCGACTCACCCAAAAGCAATTTGACCAGAACAACGTCAGCTTTTTTTTGAGATTTTTACCACTCTCGCGAATGCGCTCTTTTGCCGCTTCTTTGATAGGTCTGCCACCTAAGAGTGAGATCATCTAGGATATTTTTACCCGCTCTAAGAGCCTCATTACCGACCACTTTTGCACCTTGCTTGATCTTCGGTATAGCTGCTCGGAAGAGACCTTTCAAAAAACCTACTACTTCTGCACTCGACTGGTGATAACCAAAACAAGGTTTACCAACTCTAACGCACAAACCCCCACCACCAACCATTTAGTTATTAAAAAAGTCTTCAAACTCAGACATTTTATTGAATGCGCTTAAAGTGAAGCGTTACAGTCAACAAACCGTAGTCGAATGGAATGGGAAATCCGTGTTCGTCTCTTATATCTATTTTGATCGACTGAAACGCTGAAGACAGCAGTGGTAGGTACATGGGTGGTGAAAAGTTTTTGATTTCAACGCCTCCGTAAACGTGATTGCGCAAATAAAGCGAGACTATACGTAGTAAGCTCGTGCGCATGTCACCTGTTACGTAAGGCTGGCAAATGTTGCTGTAAACTATGAGCACGGTTGGCAACTTGTTTACAAGATTTGCTGGACGATTACCGGTAATGTAGTGTTCTTTATTACCGTCGTAAGAGAAAATTGGTACATTTTCCAGACCTAAAATTCTGAGTAATTTTTTCGATAGTGCAAACGTGTGCTTATAAGTTGTACAATCTTCTCCACATCGACATCTAACCCGTACATAGCCAACAGCTTGGATTTTAAAATATAAATGATTTTTCACATTCTCGAGATTATTTATTTCTTCTAAGAGACATTCAATATCACGATAAACACTAGGTTTGACTCTGGCAAACACCTCGGCCCCCTGTGGAGTCTCCTCTGTTTCTCGCAAAACATTCGCCATTTTACGTTTGGCTGTTTTAACAGAAATGACTCCCTCCCGCACAACTATTGATATATGCTGAAATGTGAGAGGTATTTGAATTTTCGTGAGTCCTACACACCAGTCGCCATGAAGATAAAAATTTTGTGATGATTGTGTTGTAAAATGTGTCGCCACATTGTATGGAAAGACAAACTTGCTGCTGTTGCTCGGTAAAACCATGTAAAATTCATCGTTCATTGTAAATTTTTCAAACTTTTAGCCGCTATCCAAGAATTAAATTTTTCTGGATACCCCCTCCAACTGACCAAATATTGTTTTTCCGACCCCCTACCTTTACTCTTCAAAACCTCGTCAACCTCAAACGCTTCGCTATCTAAATCCTTGCGCACTCTACTCAACTGTTCTTCATAAAAATATCTGTCAATTTTTTCTCCACCAAGATCTGCCAAAGTATAAACGGGTGGTTGTTGTCTTGTGTCGACTCTTATTATTTTAAACAGCTCTAAAGTTCAGCCACCCTCGTATGCTTTCCTGAAAGCTGTCTTGGCACGACTGACACGAACCAGATCACCAACTCTGTATTTAGCTACTCTAAACGGCTTTTTTTGGCTGTAACAAAATGTCAAATTTCGACGAACCACGTGAGCATTATATAAGTTGACCTTGGAAGGGGGCATTTTTATGGTACTGTGCCACGATTCGTTGTAACACGTCACGATTTTTTGCAAAACATCTACATAACGTCTTGTGCGCGAGTGAGTAAAGTATCGCCAGATTCGACCTTTGAGAGTTCGAATAAAGTGTTCGGCAATGGCTGCCTTTATATCAGGGACTCTAACGACTCGGTAGGTAATATGTTTCTTTTTTAGCACCTCTTGCACCCCTTGACCGATAAATTCCTTACCTTTATCAGTCTGTACATAAATAGGATGTCTACTTTTACATCATGATAAAATTTTGTCTAATGCTACAGCGACGCTTCGGCTGGTTTTGTCGAGAAGAGGCTAAGCCCAGGCAAACTTTGAAAGTGCATCAATGACAATGAGAATATAGCTCTACCCATTATTGTAGGTTTTAAGTGATCTAAAATCTGCCGAGTCAGCTTCCCACACCTTAAAGGGGCTGAAAACGTTGTAATGTCGACGAGGAAAACGATGTCTCACGAGTTTGTGTAAGGTATATGCATCCTGGCTCTCCAGCCATTTGGTGATCGTATTGTTATAAAATTTTTTGGGTTTTGCGTGTTCCAGTAGATGAGCACCAGCGTACGCTGATGGTGCAGAAAGATTATAGTAATAATGCTGAAGACCGTCCGGCTTTGTCGTTTCCTTCTTCCTTTTCTCCTTCTTTCTCATTGCTCCTCCCCCTCTTATAAATTAGCTTTTTCTCTCTTTTCCTGTCTTTTAAATGTATTTTTAATGCGTTTCAAAAATTTATCGAACGCAATTTTGCTGATCATGCACAAAACAGTAATACCAGCTGTAGTCTTTTCATTACCATCCGCAGTCTCCGAGAGCATGCGTGAAAATGCTCGTTTAGCCAGCAGTCTGTCGGCTTTTATATGATTCGTTATTTTTTTATTTGAATATGAAATATCGTGCTCTAGACAAGTTTTGTCAAGAGGGTTTTTTCCTCTCTGACCACATCTGAGACGCTCTTCGAGATGCGTGCCAGGGCCGAGAAACTGGTAGCCTGGCAGATGCATTTCAAAGGGTACAACTGAAATCAATTGATCCATAAAAGTACCAGTATTCACCTCCTCCTCCTCCTTCATCACTTTCTTCCATGCTTCTGTTCAAGACGACTCTTTTTTGCAGGGGTTGATGGCGTAGCTGCCAACTCGCTACCAACTTTTTTACGCTTTTTTGCACTCTCAACTTCTTTCTCCTTTACGCTCGTTTAACTAGTAGCTGTTGAAGTATAATAACCTTCATTTTCTGACGATGATGACGGCAATGAGTCAAGGCTATGAGATGCAATCTCATGCCATAGTTGATCGTTACCAATGAATTCTCGAGGTAAACCAACTTGTCGCAAGACGCGTGGAAACTGTTTTTATCTGCACGGTGGTGGTCTTTTTCTACTTCTCATAGCCTCGTTTACTAAATCGACAATATAAGTACCCTCTTCGAAATTTCTGCGGTACCGACTCGACAATCTGTTTGTCGTCGATTTCGTCATTATTGCCTCAATCCATTGTCGTTTCCGTTTCTAATAATGTTGTCTCGTGTGGACGTATTATGCCCCCACTCTTATCCTTCTCCTTCTCTTCTAGATGCAAGTAACGCTGCAAGATTTGCTGATATTGCAAAGATTTTTGGCGCTCATCACCCGCAGAATGTAAAATTTTACTCATTTCGTCGAGGCGTGTCGTGACTGTATCAGGTGTCTGGACACTGGATGCTGGTGTTGTATGATTGGTAGTTGCTACGTCATGCTGCTGCTGCCGATGCTGTTGTTCCAAACACTCTTGCGGCACTAAAATCATTTTCCTTGCGTACTCTATGCCGATAAAACAGGTTTCACAATTAGCCGCACTAGATATGCTGATTTCAATACCAATTTCCTTTTTACCTTCGAACCACTCGATTTAGCGAGTTTTCGCAACAGAGGTGCGAATTTTCGCAATTGTCTCTTATAATACTTGCTAAGTGAAATATTTCCACGTAAAATGTTCAAAGCACACTCACAAATGTACGTTATAAGATTAGAATTTGCTTAGCGTAATATAGCCTTGAGTTTATAAAGTTCGATTTTACACAAAAAATGTAGCTGAGTCCAGTACTTTTCTGGAATTGGTCTTCTACGACTACGTCTTACCGGCTTTATTACAATCGCACGACTAGTACATTATTCGAGCGAGCACTAGCTTTTATGCGTGTGCAATGAGGTACATAAACGTACTGATGTTTGTCAAACCGAAATATAGAAGTACGAAATCTCACATTTTCAGGCGTACCCTGCTTCAAATCTATAAATAAATAGCTGTGTAGCTGTGCTTTGGCATCAAAATATGCCTCTTGCAAAAACGAGGCTCCCCGGAGCAGACTTGACGCGCCAGATGATTCATTTGCGCTCGATCACACGGATTTTTAAATACCACGATGTAAATAGAGTTTAGAGAGATTTTTCGCTGACCTTGATGAAAGAGATTTTGCGAGATTAAGATGACGCTCAAGTTATTGTGATGACTGCCTTTGGTAAAGAGATTGACTACAGCTCTGCTGGACGATTCTCTTATCAGATCGTCGAGAATGAAGAGTTTTGCTCGTGGATCATTGGCATAATCTTCGCTCTTTGGTAAACCCTCGTGAAATTCGATTCCCTCAGCCAACTCCTTGTAAATTGCCTACCACTCGGTATAGTACAAGAGTATACGCTCGAATTTTGTATCACTCATACGATCAATGTAATGCAAACAATTCTTGACAAATACTGTTTTACCATACGAGCTGGGTCCACAAATCATCAAACTCCACGGATGCACCCACCTGCAAACGTCCATGTTACCGCTGCTGCTAAACTTTTACTACAAACCTCATCACATCCTTGAACCACTCTACATATACGATCATTAGTAGTGATGAGCAAGAGTGGGGGGGCGGTGGCGGCGCGCGCGTGTGCGAGCAGTATAGTGCTGGCGCTAGCCAATCGTTTAGCTGATTAGCCATATAGCTGTCTGACGCCAGCATTATTCCGCTCTTCAGCTATATGGCTGGAAGAGCTTAACAAGTATTAACCTGTTATTTGCTCACAAGTGCTCGCCACCATCACTACTTGTACCTCCCACCACCACCACCACCACTCTGCTCGTCACCTCGCATTTCCAGTATAAAAGTAAAAGCAGCAGCATTTATAGGTTAGTGTTGTATAAGTTTTGGTATCGTGAAAATAAAACAAGTTATAGTTAAGAAATTTGAGCAAAAGGTAATCAAATTTTAACAAAAAATTCATTAGAGACTCAAATTCTTAAATTTTGATAAAATTTTATAGAGACTTGTCGTGAGGAAATGTGGTGATTATCCGTATCTCGCAAAAAAAAATAATAATGAATCAAACAAAAAAGGTGCATTTCAAGGAAGGTAGACCGGATATTTACGTAATAAGTGTGTTGGATTATGCGAGTCGCGCAGCGCGACGCGGAGTGGGAGCAAACGGCTCGTGACAGAGAGAGATTAAAATTGAGGGTGGAAAGAATGAAGATTATTCTGAAACCTATAATTATGAAAAAAATTGACGACTACTTAATTGACATAAAATAAATTTATTATTTTGTTATATTATTTTTTAATTTTAATAAATTATGAAATTTATTACAAAATTGTTTTTGTCTTAATTCTATAACCTATATATATATATATATATATACACATATATATATGAACATAATATTTTTACTTGGGTAATAATATATCAACAATTATTTATTATTTAATTAGATTTATAGCCGTATGGAAGACTAAGCTCGTTATTTACAAATCGTCTCTTCGAATATGAGGATATCCGTGAAACTTTTAACAAATTTTTAAAAACAGTAAATTTAGAAGCACACCTCCCATTTTTTAGTATAATGTTCGTTATAAACCACAAAACAATAATCAAAGGTGTTGCAGCTCAAATCTGAGACGTAATCAAAGTTACAGGGACATTAGTATCCAAATAAGGTCAAAAAAATTTTTAATTTAAAAAATCCTAAAAAAATTTTAAATACATGTTTTTTGACGTAAAATTTTGCGCAGATTTCAAAAAAATTATTATTTTTTACATTTGAAGTCATTTGGCGACGCTAGGTTCTTAAAACCTACCGTAAGAGCCGACTTTTAGCCCTTTCTTTTTTAAATTCTAACTCTAAGCCGAATTGACGTAGCCGTCATTGGTCTCAAAACGTTCGTCAAATTTTCAATTTTTTGATAAAAATATATTCATAAGCCAAAAATTGGATTTTCGTACAGCTACTGCACCAATTATGAAACGCTTGCGAAAATAAAAAAAATTTTAGGATTTGTCAGTTTATATAAAAGTTGCCTGATTATAAAAATTTTTGAAAAAAAAGACCAAATAATTTGGCAGTGTCTTGAAACTGAAGATTTTAGTAAGTAGCGCCGAATTTAGAGGGCCATAAGGGCCATTAGGGCCAAGTCACGGTTGGTCTTAAAATTTTAGTCCCTTTACGGAAAATAAATAATTTGCTAAAATAACGAGGAAAAATAAGCGGGTGAGCTACAGCCGTTTAAAGATACTCTAAAAAGTGGCTAAAAACGCGTTTCATAATTGGTGCAGTAGCTGTACGAAAATCCAATTTTCGGCTTATGAATATATTTTTATCAAAAAATTGAAGGTTTAACCAACGTTTTGAGACCAATGACGGCTACGTCAATTCGGCTTAGAGTTAGAATTTAAAAAAGAAAGGGATAAAAATCGGCTCTTACGGTAGGTTTTAAGAGACTAGCATCGTCAAATGACTTCATATGTAAAAAATAATAATTTTTCCGAAACCTGCGCAAAATTTTACGTCAAAAAACATGTATTTAAAATTTTTTTAGGATTTTTTAAAGTTTGAAATTTTTTTGACCTTATTTGGACACTAATGTCCCTGTAACTTTGATAACATCTTAGATTACAGCTGCAACACCTTTGATTATTGTTTTGTGGTTCATATCGAACATTATACTAAAAAATGGAAGGTGTGCTCCTAAATTTACTGTTTAAAAATTTGTTAAGAGTTTCACGGATATCCTCATATACGGGTTCACATATTTTACATTCAGGTCGTGTTACAACATCATGAAATTGTGTATGTCTTATAGCGTCGTAATTAGCAAAAAGTGGTGGTATTTCACCGGTAACAAGTTTCCGTATGGAATCAAAGTTTATTTTTTGACTTACCGACGAATTAAGCCTGATGCCTTTGATTTTGAAAACACATCCTTCGACGCCATCTGGCGTCAAATATTTGTACCCGTAAAATTTTGGTCCTCCAGAGACGAATGATGTAATACTCGTACCAAGGCCATAAGAGGCTAACTTTTCGGTTAAGTCACCCAAGAACGGCCCTGTTTTCGCATCGTACTCACCCACGCGACTTACATATACAATAGAATCAGTATCGTAATACAACATGCGTTCACCCGACGGTTGCAATTCTTCGTAAAGTTTTAAACGTCCTAGAGCTGTGGTGTAGGCGGCTACTACAACATTACATAATGCCGATGGCTCGACAGCCGCTTCTGTGTTGTGCCAGCTTACGTAAATTGTCGTATCGTCGATTGGTAAAATTGAGTCAACCTCGGTCTCAGCACTACAGAGTAATTCAAACAACCTCTGTGGATCATCCACCACTTTGGTCTTTAGCATATTTTCTCGTTGACCAAACTCACCCCACAATGAATTCAGACACAGTTTTGCTACAGATCTCAGGCCAGCATTATATTTTATTCGATTTTTGTCTAATTGTATACCCTCTTGTCGCACGAATTCTTCAATATATCGTGTAATCTCGTTCTCACCACCGTCAGCACATTCCGATGGGTGACCCGACGCGTACGTTTTCTCAGCGAAAAATTTATCTATATAAGTTGTAAATAGGCTACCCTGACCCGTGACTTTGTTGCACTGAGTAAATTCATAAGACTATATTTCAAATATTTTTCTGATTACATAGCCCATTTGAACGGCTTTTTTTAACTTGTCAGCCACCCACATACCGGTAAAAACTCGATCATCAACATTTTCATGATCACAATCTGTGCTATGCAACGATTCAACGCATGTTCGACATAGTGGAAATAAAAGCTTATTATGCATTTTAACGGGGAGTACAGCATGATACAAATTTCGCGGCGGCAATACTTCACATTTAATAAGACCTCCAACCTGACTTATGTCATTCGTTTGACCCATGAGAGTGCAAAACTCATCCTTGCCCACGTAGAGAGTTGAGTGACCAATGGGATATCGCCCATATTTACGAATATACGGATACAACGAACACACGTCCACGTATTTTTTTTTCGCCCTCTTTTGCATCGTAAATTTTGACTGTATTGCCCGTTCGCCCGCCAAAAAATACTTTTCGAGGATTTAACGACGCGTGCCATTTTCGTGTCTTATCTTCAATGTACGACCTCATATTCTCATTTTCGAAGTACTCTCGATCGAAATCACACTCCCATTTTTCGATAAGTTCATAACCATGGACTCGTATTTTTTCCGATATCCGCGCGGTTCTCTTGAAACGTTCGTCCATATTTTCACCGTTTACGAGCCTCGAGTCTCGGTTTATTGTGTAACACCAGACACAGCCATGCCAATAACACCCGTGAAATTGTAAAACAATTTTCTTTCCATTTTCAAGTACGCAATATCCGTCCGCTAGAGGGCCTTCGGAGGGTCTCTTTTCTCGTGCACGAACGGTATACTGAATTTGTCGATTTAGCACATTTTCCATCCAGCACAACCATCGCATCGCCTTCATAGACTATTTATTTGCTTGTCTATAACCACCTTGAGGTATAATACCTATTGTATCTTTTTGTAAAAATTTTTTTCTATACACACGCATGCAAGAAGATGCGATGGTGGCGTACTCTACAAATGGATCTGTATTACCACATTCGATGAAGGTCTTGCGAAAAGCCAGACATGCTAAACGTAAAATTTTTACATCTTGCTGACAGTATTTTATAATTTCAGTTCTAAAATTGAATATATAATTTTCAGCTTTTTTTTCGTTATACCACTGCATAAATTCGCGTCGCTCTTCGATCTTCATCAAATCTGGTGAAAAAGTGCATATTGGTGGCATTTCTCCCACGTAATTCTGATTTTCCGGTGGATTAAAAAGATAAGGGAACGTACCTTTCTCGATATTAACAAGCTTTTAGTAGTGCAGCTAAACAAATATGTAGATAATTCAAACTATCTATGAATTTAACCGATAAAATTTCCATTATGATTATTTTTGACCCGTTTAAAATTACATTTGGCTTATTTCTGAGATCTTTACGTTCTGTTAAATGTTTAAGAATAAATTGTGCATCAAAACCCTGCGCATTGTGTGCTATACAAATGATTTGTTTGAAATTTTTTCTTGGTGCCAAGGCCAAATCGACTAGCTGTTTCACGGGGTCAATTTCAAACACTATGTGGGATACTCGCGCATCCCACATACTTTGCAAGAATTTGATACATTTTCATCCTCCAAACAGTAACTACACACTTGCTGGACAACACATAAATTTGGTACATGCAGCCTTACTGTTTCAGCCTCACAGCCTAAAATGTTCTCTGATTGCTGAGTCTTAAAATCATAAAATAAATAAAGGATTGTTTTTTCATTCATTATGAATCCTTTTTTATCGACAACAGGTTGCATGTAACAAAGATGTTCTATTGGTCTTTTACCATTACATATTTTACAAAATATCGTATTACAATCATGTGGTTCTTTATCGTTGATACGCACTGTTTTGCCACATATACGACAAATTTTTATACTCTCGCATACCGACCGAGAACTATCGAAAGATTTTGAATTTTTATGATTTTCAAAACAAACGGTACCGTAAAAATCTCTGCTACATAGAAAGCAATTTTTTTTTCCTGATTTATATCACAAGGAGGCTTCTGTAAACATTTATAGCATTTCTGTTCACATTTATGATTTTTCGTATGACTAAATTTTTTATTGCAAGGTATACAGTAGCCTCGACTCCCAGCCGCTGCGAGTAAATTTAAAATTGGCTGGTAATGTCTGGAATTTTCATAATACATGATATTTAGAGTATGTCTAACGACATTACCAACGTCGAATACGAAACGTGAACCATCGTAAAGCGGTCTATATCCACAAGCAAAATTTTGAAATGAATAAACAAGGATTGCGACTTCAAAGAGTGCATAATATTCTTGAAATAATTTAATCTCCTCTATACCACAGCCCGTCTCTTTAGAAATCCATTCTAAATATTCAATATTTAGAATGGATTTCTTAAAAACTGATCCGCTAGTCAGAGACACACGACCTCGGCCCTCTGGTTTAGTCACAGTACTGACTTTAACATTCAAAACATCGTCAATTTCGAAACCATCATTACTCTGCGCTATACTAGCTATCAGTTCGAGTAAATCTACCGGTGAAAAATCACGAAGCAGTCTAAAAGAAATCCATAGAGGTCCGTGCACGAAACGTTCAGAGCTTATAGTCATGCCGATATAATCTGATGGTTGTGCATATTCACACACGTGACGATATAAATCGTTTATAGCAGCCTCCAACCAGCCATATACATTTGCATTAGCTGGCGGAGGTAATATCGACACTCTTAATTGTCGCCCTTGATGCTTGAACTGTTTGTAATATCGTGAAGTTCCTTCGTAAATGTGTTCCTGAGCAGAAGTACCATCTCCCTGTTGAAGACATTCGTCTACAATACCGTGCAGTAATATATAAGAATTAATACAATTATAAAATTACATACATCTCAATAGTCGAGATCTTCTGTACCTGGTGTCGATATTGAAGATAATGTAGTTTCAGGTGGAACTATTTTATTTGACATTTGTAGATCCTGGTCATTCCAGTAAGAGCAACCAGGCAACGGTTCATTAGGTCGTGGTGGCGCTGCAGTATCAGCGATTACCCTTTCCAACATCGTGTTTGGAGTACTATGATCATATATCACGTGATCATCTAACGAATTTATAACTTCTCGTACTTCTTCGGTGGGCGGAAGTAGTGCACTAAGCGACTGTTTTTCTGCTGACAGAAGATTCATAAGTAATTCATCCCCGCCACTGTCCTCCATCATGTTTTGCAGGTCTGAAAATTTTTTAATATCATATCTATCAAAGTTATACTATTTTAAACAAAAAAGTCTTATCCCGCGAAATTCTTCGACCATAAATAAAAAATCTATAGATTATTGATCCGATATTGGAAATCGATATTTTTTTGTAAAACATATTTTTGGGTTTATCATTGTATTTACGACATAAAAGTATTAGCTTGCAAAATTTTTTGACCGTAAATAAGTAAGTTATCGAGTATTGGCCCGATATTGGAAATCAATTTTTTGTAAAACATATTTTTGGATTTATTTTTTTATTTTCAACAAAAAAGTCTTATGCCGCGAAATTCTCCAGTGGTAAATAAAAAAGATATAGATTATTGAACGATTATTGGCTACGATTTCGTGATTTTTAAATACATTTCTAGATTTGTTATTGGATTCATGATAGAAAATATGCATAACTCACCTGTAGTAACACGATGATGTAACATGAGATGTCTGACTTGAGGTACATCTTGCATTCCTCTGCTCTTAATACAACGACCAACTATATCAAGTATCCGATTATCGGTAAAAATATTTCGCTTAAACATATAGGCTAAAGTACGTAGCCCGCAAAGTCCTACGATGAATTTAATCTTTTTTAACAGCTCATTTATAGAGCAAGTTTTTAAATTTTTGCGCCATGCGTAATTACAAAATAGTTTTATTTGTGGTTCACGAAGGAGAGCCACATTTAAAATAACTACTAAGATACTATATGTCTTTTTTATTCATAATGAATAATTCATTCTCTTTTTTGTTATTCTTGTTTCAATGTTTGAACTCAGAATGATATCAGAACCGTAAATCATTGTCTATTCATACCGAAAATAAATCATGAATTTTAAGGTGAGCATGCGCGTAAAAATATAATATTTAACTTGTCGAAACCTGTAAAAATAATTTGATATTTAAACCTCCAACCTAGCAAGAAATATATCAGCCAATGTCGTTACACGCAACGGGAAAAATGAGGCCAGAGTATATAAGAGGCCGAGAAGCTAACTAGAGCAGAGCAGTGTAGACTACGGTCTTCCCTCTCTCTTTACCTAAGTGAGCACACAAGGCTAAGAGAGAGTGAGACAGGTAGTAGCTGGCTGCCTTGGCTTGTGAAGCACCAAAGCTTAGGCAGAGCTTCTCTCTCTTGCACGTGAGGGTAGACCAAGTGCGCACACAGGTCTACACTACAGTGCATATGCTGGCAGTACTAGAGTTACGTCAAGTGAGCACACAGGCGTAAATCTATGCTACCTAGAGCACACTTGCAACCTTTTGCCGTCGCCGCAATGCCGACTTTGCGCCGCTGAATTTAAGGGTGACATCCATCCAAAATATCATATTCTATTTTACATTTCGCCACTAGCTTAATTAAGGGTATTGTCCACCCATAGCTGTCGCGTCCGCGTTTACGTGAATAATAGAATACATTAAGGGTATCGTTTACCCATTGCATTTTGTTGTTAGTTAAAGGACTCTGTCCGACTGCCACGTAGTATTAAGATATTAAAATAAGTTAAGGGTGTCGGCCACACATTGTCTTTATCATCACTTAAGGGCTCCGCACGCCTATAGAGAATAGTAATTTAGATAATCAAGGGAGCCGGCTACCCATCATTACCGTAGAATTAATTATAGCAATACTAGGTGTCGTTGCCTATTTGTATTATAATTATTTAGTTATTAATCTTTTATTTCTTTTGTTTGCACATTGTTGCAGGTTAAAGCCGCCGGTACAAATTAGACCGTCCAGGCCGAAAGCTAACTATTATTTAGTTTCACTCAAAGACTCATTTATCAATTGATTTAATTAAATAGCCATCAAGTGGCCAAGATAAACAAAAATCTAATAATTTTGTAAATTATATTTTCATTTTAAGGTTAGATTAGTTACTTGTATTGTATAAAGATAGTAGGTTTAGTTTTGATTAATAGATTATTATTATTTTATTATTGTAATCATCGTTGTACATGAATTTAACGAGTACAATAAAGCCAATGTACTCCCTAGCATAACCAAACGTGTTAAACCCGGTCACTTTCCTTCATTTTCCACCGTCCGATCCTTCCCACTCCTGCCGATCTTACTCTGGTAACTCACTGAAGCGTCTAGCAACAGGAGTTAATACGTATTCCCCCACCCCCGAAAGGGAAAAACGTTACAATATATATATATATATATATATATATATACACAGTTGTTCTTAGTTATATACGCAACTTGGGCGTATTTACAATGAATGTCAAAACAACTAATCGCAAGAGGTAGAATAGTTATACTTCTTCTTATGTTTTGGGCTCCTGATACTTTTTATCATTTTTGTATCACTAATTCTCTATATTTATTGATTCGATACCTTGGTAATGTAATGTAATGGAAATAAATATATATTATATTTAAAATATACTAACCAATTCTAGTGCATGACTTATTTGTCCATCATTTGCATATCATCTGCATATGATTTGTATATATATATATCTAAGAATGTAGATATTTTATACAGGTTTTTGTGTACACGTGTATGTATTATGCATGTATGTATGTATAGACATACATATTAGAAAGATAGAAAGAGAGAAAGAGAAAAGAGAGAGATTGATTAATTGATTGATGCGTTTATTTCAGGTCATGGGGTTTAACCCCGTATGACCCTTAAGATTTACATAGGATATACAAAATTTTTATGTAGAGAAAAACAGTTTGATTTGAGATTTAAAAACAATATAATAATGATATTAGGAATTTATCTCCTCGTAGACACATTTCGTAAATTTAAGTATTTAAAACAAAAATATGCATTAAAGTGAGTCAGTATAAACATAGCACTAATTGAATTTTACTACACACCAGTACAAAAAAGAAACCTAGAGAGGTCCATTGTTATATTTTATGGTAGAATTTCCTAAGTTAGGTAAACTCAACGAGTGCTTTATGCATTCTGCCATTCAGTGTGCTCATCCAAAAGAAATTAATTAAACAAACGATGTTTCAATGCCTGCGTCGACCCCACCTCAAAACCATGTAGTACATCAACATTATTGTTGATAAAAGAAGCTGATGAAACAAAAGAGTTTTGCATGGTCGCTGTGCGAACAGTAGGACAGATGAGAAGCCTTGTAGGCAATCTATTTGATGACCTAACCATTGTGTCTATATTTGCTTGGCAAAATTTCGATGCTAGGTAAGATGAATTTTGGTATGATATAATAGAGTGAGCAAGTATTGTTTTGAAATAAAGACACCTATTTTTAACTGAAATCCATCCCAATTCAAGGTGAAAAGGAGTAACTCTTTCATGCCATCCAATGTTGCCAATCATGAATCTAACGCAAGCATTAAGAGCACGATGAAGTTTAAAATTCAATGTTTGTGGAAGATCATCATATACTACACAGCAATAATCCAGAATAGGAAATATTAATGCCTCAACCAACTCTTTTTTAACCTTTCTAGACATTGCATGTCTATGAAACTTAAGAGACTGGAGAGTTCCAAAGACTCGACCAACCACTGAATTTACCTGTTTATTCCAGTTTGGAGTGCTAGTGATCCAGACTCCCAAGTTCTTAACTGCATCAGTATAAGTGATTGAGACATTGTTTACCAGAACAGGAGGACAGACGGAGAGATCAATTCTCGAAAAAAATTGCTCACTGCCTAGAAAAATAGCTTGCATCTTGCTAGGGTTAAGAGCAAGCTCGTTTTCATCAGTCCACTGCGCCTACCTCATAATTCATGAGGTTTATTCCTTCTTCCATTTTTGCAGGAAGAAACAAGTGATACAGTTGTAAGTCGTCTGCGAAAAGAATATGCTGTTCTCTGTCCAAGACTGAAGGAAGATCATTTACATAAACATAGAAAAGCAGGGGGCCCAGGGCACTACCCTGAGGAACACCTGCCGTATAAGAGATCCACTCACCCACTCGATTTTCCAAGTCAGGGACAGCATAAAATCTGTTCCTTAGGTATGACGCAAACCAGCGTATAACTGTGTCAGAACAGTTAAAAGAACGAAGTTTAAGAAGTAGTCTAGCGTGTGGTGCCATGTCAAATGCCTTCGAAAAATCGAACAAGAGCAACAATGTTACCATATTTTTGTCTATAGCTAGCCGAGAATCTTCAAGAAGCTTCAAAAGAGCTGTTTGCGTACTATTTGCTCTACGAAAACCTGTTTATAGGCAATCGAGCAGTGAATTTGCTCCAATATGAAAGTTTAGTTGTAAATGTACAACCCTTTCTAGAACTTTTGAGATTTCACAGAGTTTTGCTATTGGTCGGGTTTGCGAAGGAGAATCAAGTTTGTTAGACTTGGCCAATGGGAGCAGAAAGGCTCTCTTCCATGGGTCAGGAAATATTCCTGAAGAAAGTGATACATTCACTATCGAAGTTAGGTATGGCGCTAGAGAAACCTGCGTAATTTTTAACATACCTGTTGACAGATCATCAGGTACAACAGCTTTTGAGGAAGCCATATTTAGAAATGACTCAGTGATAGAACTGTCAACCTGAGAGAAATCAAAAATTGGAAAATTACTGTTTAATGGTACAGCAAGCACCTTATTGATATCATTATCTGATAGAGCAGAGGATGGTGATGAGATGGAGGTGTAATGAGTCAATAGGGCTTTAGATGAGACATATTATAGTGGTGAAGGTAGGATCTTGTTCGAAAGTCCAATCTTGTGTAAGGTTGATCAACGACTTGTTAAGTTTGACGACGTAGCCAAATGATTAGAAATAAATTTATTTTTAGCTGTGTCAAGAGCATTTGAGATTTCTCCACGAAGTCTTCGATAATTAGCTATGGATATAATAAGGCCTGAACGTGCAGCTGAGCGATAAGCTATATCACGTTCTTTCATTTTAGCACGAATGTCTGCAGTGACCCAGGGCTTTTTCTTTACCATTTCTTTACCAGAGAGAAAGAGAGAGAGAGAGGCTTATGTAAACGCAAATTTTTTATTTATTTTATAATAATAAAATAGGGTAAAGAGAGAAAGAAAGAGAGAGAGAGAAAAATTTTGAGTTTCAAAAAATCGGCACCCGTACATACGTCTTGGAGAGAGAGATTTCTTACGTTGAAATTTTAAATTTTATAATGTCAGCACCCTAAAATACGTCTTTATCATAAAATTAATTGCAAAAAAAGTCAGATTAACAATGTTAGCGTGAGAATGGTATGTGATTTTTTATTAATTATGATTATTCAAACTTTATTTTAAAATATGCTTCTCGAAATACACTTATTAATATTTTCTTGCAAAGAGTATCAAGTTGCTATTCGTAGTGTGAGAATGGTATGTAATATTTTTATTTTTCGGTTGGGGGAGTTAAGTTATTAAGGGGTGAATATTCGGCTTAACTGTCAGTCTTCATCGAAACCGAAGGCAGATAGGTTGTTCTACAATGCGGGTCTACACTGTTAAAAAAAATATTAAATTTAATATAAAATATGAAATCAGCTTCCGATCCGTGTTATTAATTTTAAAAATTAATTCTTAAAATTACGATAAAATTATTAATTTTTATGCAATTTTCTGGTAAAATTAAGGTAAAATTATTAATTTTAAGAATTAATTTTTAAAATTAATAACACGGATCGAAAGCTGCTTTCATATTTTACATTAATTTTAATGTTTTTTTTAACAGTGTAGGTCGGGATGTGCTTGCAACACTGATCAACTGGTAAACAATCATTATGTGGCACTTTGGACCAAGGTTAAATATTTTGGTATACGATGTGTGAATGGTTGTGTATGTCTCCAACAGTAGTTAGCTGGTAAGCAATTTTTGTGGCACTTTGGACCATGGTTATATGTTGTAATACGCAATGTGTGAATGCCTGTGTATGTATACAATGGGTGTCTGTTTATGTATGCGTATATTACTCTATCTACAGCTATGTATAATACTTTATTTTTAAGGTCATCAACCTTGAATTAGTATTTTATGTTATATATACATATATATATATATATATATATATATATATATATATATATATATATATATGTATATATACATACATATATTAGACAGGTCGTTATCTCCCGAAACTTACTGAGCATCGCTCCCGACCCTTAGATCGATGTGTTTATACTAAAAATTAAAAAAGCAGCTGGAATACCTTTTTGGAATAGAGATTTAACCTTGCCCAATCGCAAAAAACCGTATTTTATATTGTTTTTTCTTATTTTTCTTTTTTCTACATACAGCTATGACTTAAAAAATTTTTTTGAGACCCTTTCTCACACTTTTTCTATTGCCGCAAGTTAAAATATTATCTTATAGGGTGATTTTAGAGCCAAGAAAAATTTTTTTTTCCGAATTGTTGCTCTTGAAATATTAAAAAAATTTACTCAAACGGGTTTATTTTCGTGTATTTTGAGGTTAAAAGTACTTTATAATTTTTTTTATTCAAACAATCAACATAACTTTAAAGTAGGCTTAAAGATCTTCAATTTCCTTTTTTATAAAAGTTTCTAGGTGCTTCTGATACTGAGATTTGGCCATTTGAATTTGATAGGAAATTCGTAGAATAAAATCTGGAAACATCGTGAGCATGCAACTGACTATCAACTCGCTCTGATCACAAATTCAGTTTTAAAGCACATATAAACGGTCTAAGTAAAGCAAAATGAAGGTCTTAATTTCAACAAAAAAGTAGCGCTAGGTGTCTTTCGCACAGTCAGAGTTATGAAATTAGTAAATACCCATATAGAAATAATTTTCGTAAATATCTGTAATTATCTGTAAATATCTCTAAATAACTGTAAACAATTGATAAAAAGTATTGAGACTGAAACATTAATAAAAGTTATTCACACTTATTTATTATTATTTACAATTATTTATAGTTATTTAGTTATTTACGATTACAAAATGATTTTAAAAGTTATTTACTATTATTTACAAACACTTACAGTTACTTACTCTTAATTACTATTATTTACTATTATTTACAATTTTAAAAATTTTGAGGTAAGTAAATAGTTTATTGTTATTTATAATTAATTACGATGATTTACAGTTATTTATAGTTATTTACTTTCGTTGTCTTAGATAATTTTTCGGAGCGTGGGTGAACGGTGATGGTCCCGGTCGTATTTTTCGTATTGACAGAAGACTCAATGCTCAAGCATACGTAAACATTCTTGAAAATGAACTTCTTTCAAGTCTACGAGAACGATACGCAGACGATGAGGTGCCAATTGATATAGTGGAAGATAATAGTCCTATACATACCGCACATATAGTGCGTGATTGGTATGCAGCGCATCCCCAGCTTCAGAGATTTGACTGGCCACCACGTTCACCAGATCTTAACATCATCAAAAATGTCTGGTCATATATGGTGGAAGGAGACCTGAAATAGCACGAAATCGTAAGCAGCTCGTGGAACTCGTTCAAGAAGCATGAATTGCCTTATTTGATAATCCAGAATATTTTCATAATTTATGCGATTCTGTCCGACGAAGATTGCAGAAAGTGATAGATAATGAAGGTGAATTTATTGATTATTGATTTTTAATGTCTTTATTTTAAAAATGATTAAGGAATCTATTAAATTTTGATTTTGAATTTTTTTTAAGCTTTGTTTGCACACTGCACATGCGCAAGCAGCGCACAAAATACACCTGTTGTGATCTCATAAAAGTAGTTCATAAGATTTAAAATTATAAAGTTTTAATGTTATTAATTAGTTCTTATAAGATATGTAAAAATTTAAAATTAAAAGTTTCGTTCAAAGTTCGTTTACACACTGCAAATGCGCAAGCAGCGCACAAAATACACCTGTTGTGATCTCATAAAAGTAGTTCATAAGATTTAAAATTATAAAAGTTTTATGTATTATTATTTAAGGTTTTGAATAAAGATATGATATAAGAAATTTTGCTTTATTTTTTAATTTAAAAGTCATTAATAATCATTAAAACGTAGTACAAAGTTAACATTTTTATATAATTATATATTTTAAAGGATAATTTAAAAATTTTGTTATTATAGAGTTTTCGAAGTGTTTATAGTTATATCAAATATAAATGAAGTGCCTAAAATATATAATGTTAAAAAAATATTTTTCAATACATTTCAAGTTTGCAGTATTGATTATATTAAAGAAATGTTAAATTTTTAAATAACAAACACTCGTCAAGAAATTTGAAGTGTAAATTTCTTCCTTGTTCAGTCAAATTTGTATCCAGTAAAAATTTATATCCTTTCAGATGCAAGATAGGATATTTAAACAAAAGCATACTGGAACGAGTCCATTCATTTACTTACTAGGAGAGGGTCTCACCTCCGGAACAAGAATCTTGACCAAACTTTTTTTACAACTTTCTGGTAGTACAAAAAGTGTACTTGTGCAATAACAGACCCTAATGGCTATTTATTCTGAAGATATCCTACTTATAATATTTATTATTTATTGTAAACAGCGAAACTTGATTTTAGCTTATAGATGGAATCTTGTGGCTGAAACAAAGTAATTATATGATTCCAATACATATATGTATATGGAATAAATAAAATAAATAAAAAATATAAAAAATTACTTTTATTTATTTATTTTACCTTATTATGATTTCATAACAGCGACAACTATTATTATGAATGAATAATTGCTCGACTCCTTTAGCTTCATGATACTTCTGGATGGAGAAATCTTAAAATAAAAACAAAGAATCAATTCTATATATATATATAAAATAATTATAAATTTAATAAATCAATGAGTGATACTTATCTGATAATAATTTTCAGGAATTACTTGTAATGATGACTCGCATTTTCATAAAAATTTGTAACTTTTTATTTGTAACTTGTTGTTGAAGTTTTCTTCTCTTCTTGCAACTTGAGCACTTGTATAAAAATCCAATTTCCAATCAAATCCTATAAAATACAGAAAGATTTCAATTTTTCATATTAAAAATTATGGTGAGTATAAAGATAAATAAATAATTAACATACTTATCTAATATAAGAATTTCATAGTTTATTTTGTAATGCTGCTCTGCTTCTTACTATTCTCTGTGTTTTAACTTATATTTCAATAATATAAATTAATTTGCTTTAAGTAAAAATAAAAAGTATATTTATAATTTTCTTTTCTGTAAAGGTTAAAAGTTACTTCTGCTATTAATTCAAAAATTTTTCAGCATCATATGACTAGATGTTGGCAGCATGCACATCAGCTGTTTTGTGGACAAGGAAATAAGAGCTCTGATTGGCTGGTGCATGGAATCATTTGTTGCGATGTATATCTTATAACTTTAACCAGTATAAGTATTAACCTAGTGTTTTGACAGAAACAATAAATAAAACTCTAAAGTTTTTTAAAAGACACATAATAGGAAAAAGGATAAAGTAAATAAAATAAAAGTGTTGTTAATGTGATTAATTTATAGAATTAAACGTTTGAAAAAGTTTTTGTACATAATGCTGGGTGATATGAATAATAAAAACATTTAAAACAAAATAGTTCTCTGCACCAAGAGCACTTCACAAAAGATAAAGTATTACAGTCACATTTTTCAATTCCTTTCTGACTGAAGCATACTTCTCTTACATTCATGTATAAGTCTCTCTTATTTATTAATTTTGCAGCATACCATGAATATTCAAACATATTTCTAAAGATGGGTGCTGAAAGTTGATGATGTATCAACGAATGAATTTTGATTGCATCCTCCCTGCTATTAATTTGTATGTTGTTTTGCAACAATTCAGTGGCGTTCTGAAGCTTTTTAATAAAATATTTAATTTGGCGGTGTAAATATACATCCAATGGTTGGCAGTATGGTGTACAATTAGGAGGGATAAATTCAACAGTGCACGAGGGCTCTCCATTTTCAGTTTTAAACTTTTCATACATCTTGTGCTGCTTTTGTCCGCTCCATGAATCCAAGATCAACAAGAATTTATTGTTTTTTACATAAGGATGAAGAACTTCAGACAGATAAGTATCGACTAAAAAACTAGAAAGTTTGCCTGATTTCGAGCAAGTCACATAAATATTTTTATATAATGAAACCAACTCTTCTATTTGCTTTTCAATCCTAGGTCCAAATTTTCCAGATGCTTCTTGTAGGCATATAAATACTTGAGGAAGCAATTTTCCAGAGGCCGTTACTGAATACTGAACAGTATAGGAGTGAGTAATTTTATTGATATCTCCTATATAAGATTCAACAATTTTTTCTCCTTTATTTTCCAAAGTGCGTTCAACATTTACTCTATACTGACATCCCATTTGATCAGTGTTTATGATAAAATTTAAATCAAATTGGGAAGTACCAGTAATAGATATTATGGTCTTTTGGAATGTATCAGCAGATAGGTGAATTTCATTCAAAGATCTGTGCTCTGTCTGTTTTACATAGTTTGTAATTTTTCTTTGGCTTATGTGAAACCGCTTTTTGAAACGTTTCACCCAACCATCTGAAGCAGTAAACTTGTATGATTCACATGAAAATTGTAATGAAGCTTGTAAAGCCCAAACTTTCAAATCAGTTGTTTGCACAGGCTCTCTATTTCTTCGAGCTTCTATAAATATGCTGTATGTCCATTTATTAATTGCTTCATTTTTATCAAATTTAGTTCCTCCACTTATGACTTCTTTTTTCCATCGTGTCAACTCATCTAATCGTGGAACATACTTTCCTCCATGAATTCTCATAGATGCATAAGTCCATTTCGGATGCTCCATTTTTAAATTTAAAATTCTGATTTTGTCCTTAAGCGGTACAGCTTCAAATTTTGATTTTTTTTCTTCTGGCTCATAATCAGAACTTAATTGACTAGAGAGAGGTGTATCATCTATTAAATATATTATATTTAATAATTCATCATATAAAAACTTTTAAATAAAACAACTTTTTTTACTTTAGATAAGAAAAATAATTCAATTATTTACCAGAGCTATAAGAATCAAATTCTTGTAAGTTAGGTAAATTAGAAGAACAAGGCATTTCTTCGTCAACTTGCATATCATTTTCTTCGACAAGTTCATTGCTATGAGCTATCTGAATATTATCAATGAATTTCAGTAAGTTATCAGCTATTTCTTCTCTAAGAGAAATAACCTGAGACATTGGAGCTTTTCAAAGTGGTTTAGCAATTATATTTTTTGCATACAATAATTTAATTGAATACCAAAAACTTTCACTAATTAATTCATTAAAAAATTGAACATCCTCGTAGATTTCATTTTCCTCCATTTTGTTATTAATTAAAAATAAATAAAATTATTCAAAATCTCAGATAATAAAACTAAAAATTATATACATTAATAATGAAAAATGTTTATAAATAATCTTTAAATAAAATCCATTTAAATTTTAATATTAATCATCATTTCTTGATTCATGTAAAAGTGATTACGATATTTAATAAATAATGTAATAAATTAAATATACAAAATTTAAAATACAAACCCTTAAAATTATAAATTTAAACACGTAAAAAATATTAAAATCAAAAAGTTTTAAAAGATTTAAAAATAAGAAAATGTTTTGCTGCTGTGCTATTATTAAAACTTTTCAAGTTTAAAAAATATTGGAATAAAAATTCAAATTCTTTCGTTTCTCAAACGGTAAGAAATCTACTTTACCAACTTTGCGATACTATCGTGTACCTTTAAGACTGTAAACATAACCTTATTTGTCAATAGTGCATAGTAAAGTAATGCTTAATAAACATAAAAGTAATTTTGTGTTATTTTTCAAAATTATTAAATTTTTTTTCTCTAAAATTTTTTTAAATATAATAAAAAATAAAGAAGTTTAAAAGAAGCCTAAGAAAAATGCAGAAAAGTGTTATAATTAATAAAAGTGTTCAAAATTTCAGTAGCTAAAAATAAACATTTTAACTTTTATTTTTTTTTTAATTATTTTACATAAATAAAATTGAAATCTTTCTGTATTTTATAGAATTTGATTGGAAATTGGATTTTTATACAAGTGCTCAAGTTGCAAGAAGAGAAGAAAACTTCAACAACAGTTACAAATAAAAAGTTACAAATTTTTATGAAAATGCGAGTCATCATTACAAGTAATTCCTGAAAATTATTATCAGATAAGTATCACTCATTGATTTATTAAATTTATAATTATTTTATATATATATATAGAATTGATTCTCTGTTTTTATTTTAAGGTTTCTCCATCCAGAAGTATCATGAAGCTAAAGGAGTCGAGCAATTATTCATTCATAATAATAGTTGTCGCTGTTATAAAATCATAATAAGGTAAAATAAATAAATAAAAGTAATTTTTTATATTTTTTATTTATTTTATTTATTCCATATACATATATGTATTGGAATCATATAATTACTTTGTTTCAGCCACAAGATTCCATCTATAAGCTAAAATCAAGTTTCGCTGTTTACAATAAATAATAAATATTATAAGTAGGATATCTTCAGAATAAATAGCCATTAGGGTCTGTTATTGCACAAGTACACTTTTTGTACTACCAGAAAGTTGTAAAAAAAGTTTGGTCAAGATTCTTGTTCCGGAGGTGAGACCCTCTCCTAGTTAGTAGTTAATTAATAAGCATTCCTGTAGAAAGAAATGAGGTGCATGTCTTGCTTCAACTGTTTGCAAGCGAAGAAGCTGCAGTTTCCTTGTTTCACAGTTCATCAACTCCTTGACTAATTTATAATTGTAAGTATGGAATTTCATACCAATAGCTTTTATAGATTCGCAATAAATAAATAATAATAAAAGTTCAATAAGTAAGAAATTAATTTCAAATTTGATTGGAGACGATGGGTTAATAAAATTATGAAATCATAAAAAGCCTTGATTACATAAACAAGTATTCATAGAAAACAAGCATTATGTCATCTAATACAATTATTATTCAAAAATATTACAAATTTAATCAAACATTCTCAAGTGTTATAAAGCATAAGACTTGTGGATCATGTCTTTTTTTTAATTAAATCATGTCTAAAAGTATAATATTTGTAATAATTAAAAATAATTAAAAATTAATATTCAAAAATAAATTGTTTTGGAATCATAAATAATGTTGAAGCTGTTAAGATTAGATAGCAGGTACAAGCTACCAACAGAGTAAAATAGAGTAAAATTCCTTTATTTGCCATTAACAGAACCATGGATGCTGTATTGGTTATATCGAGGAGATGTAAATATTGGAATATTGGAATAACAAACACTCGCCAAGAAATTTAAAGTTTAAAATTCTTCCTTGTTCAGTCAAATTTGTATCCAGTAAAAATTTATATCCTTGCGGATGCAAGATAGGATATTTAAACAAAAGCATACTGGAACGAATCCATTCATTTACTCAGTAGTTAATTAATAAGCATTCCTGTAGAAAGAAATGAGATGCATGTCTTGCTTTAACTGTTTGCAAGTGAAGAAGTTACAGTTTCCTTGTTTCTCAGTTTATCAACTCCTCGATAAGTTGCAGATACTGAAGTTGATCTGGGGTTTGATGCTGCTGTTAAAATAGCTATTAAGAAGGGGCCGAACTATCTGTCTCTGTCTAATAGCGTTTTTCATTATTTATATAAACACTATGCTTTATAACAAGAATAAAATAGCAGCCCCCGCTAGATATTAGAATAATTAGTAAATTTTGTAATAACAATCAAATTTTTTACCGCATAGTTTTTGACTAATTAGAGACCTACTAGCCATCTAGAATATAACCTATCTTTTTTTGGTAGGTCTCTAATTACTCAAAAACTACGCAATAAAAAAATTTGTTATTACAAAATTTACTTATCATACTAATATCTAGCGGGGGCTGCTATTTTTTTCTTGTTATACCGGATAGTGTTTACATAAATGATGAAAAACGCTATTAGACAAAGACAGATAGTTCGGCCCCTTCTTAATGGAGCCCGTATACATAACTCTGATTCATAATTGATTAATTACAACAATAATTTTATGAATCATTAATTTATGTAAATATTATTAAAAATAATTGAATAAAATTATGTAAATGTTGAAAGCAATAGTTCTCTCAACTATTATATCTAGAAGGCACTCATTATGTCATACTACCTTTATTAAAATTAGTATAATAATTCATAATAGAAAAATTAGAAGTCAATTCAAGCATGAAATTTGTAGATTATGTTTCTTTCAGATATATGCATATTTATATATTTAATAAATAAAAAGTTGTATTAAAACATAGTTTATGTATTACAATTATAAATTTAAATTGTATTGAAATTAATGTAGTTAATTATTTTTTAAAAAATCATAAATTTTCTCAAAAGTTTTGGTAATGAAGAATTATAAAAGTTTGATGTTATATTATTTGAAGTTCTAAATAAAGAACAAATTTTGCTTTATTTTTTAATTTTATAAGTATTTATAATTATTAAAATTTATTTTGAATTCATTTTTTTTATACAATTATATATTTCACAGCATA
The DNA here is from genome assembly GCA_017163975.1 of Anastatus disparis. Lineage (NCBI taxonomy): Eukaryota > Metazoa > Arthropoda > Insecta > Hymenoptera > Eupelmidae > Anastatus > Anastatus disparis. The sequence continues at coordinate 502,424 of JAFFSR010000033.1, read as the reverse complement.
ATTCAAATTGAAATTTAGTTTTAATTCATATTTTTTATATAATTATATATTTGACAGGATAATTAAAATGAAATTGCAAAGATTGATGATTCGAAACTCGATGTATAATTCATAGTTCGCTTACGCCATAAACTAAATATGCGACGTTGTCATTTTAGGTACACCTTCAGAAAAAATCATTTAACCGTAAGCTTACATGCTTTTCGAAAAATTATCTAAGACAACTAAAGTAAATAACTATAAATAACTGTAAATCATCGTAATTAATTATAAATAACAATAAACTATTTACTTACCTCAAAATTTTGAAAATTGTAAATAATAGTAAATAATAGTAATTAAGAGTGAGTAACTGTAAGTGTTTGTAAATAATAGTAAATAACTTTTAAAATCATTTTGTAATCGTAAATAACTAAATAACTATAAATAATTGTAAATAATAATAAATAAGTGTAAATAACGTTTATTAATGTTTTAGTCTCAATACTTTTTATCAATTATTTACAGTTATTCAGAGATATTTACAGATATTTACAGATATTTACGAAAATTATTTCTATATGGGTATTTACTAACTTCATAACTCTGACTGTGCGAAAGACACCTAGCGCTACTTTTTTGTTGAAATTAAGACCTTCATTTTGCTTTACTTAGACCGTTTCTATGTGCTTTGAAACTGAATTTGTGATCAGAGCGAGTTGATAGTCAATTACATGCTCACGATGTTTACAGATTTTATTCTACGAATTTCCTATCAAATTCAAATGGCCATATCTCAGTATCAGAAGCACCTAGAAACTTTTATAAAAAGGAAATTGAAGATCTTTAAGTCTAACTTAAAGTTATGTTGGTTGTTTGAATAAAAAAAAATTATAAAGTACTTTTAACCTCGAAATACACGAGAATAAACCCGTTTGAGTAAAATTTTTTAATATTTCAAGAGCAACAATTCGGAAAAAAAATTTTTCTTAGCTCTAAAATCATCCCATAAGATATTATTTTAACTTACGGCAATAGAAAAAGTGTGAAAAAGGGTCTCAAAAAATTTTTTTCAGTCATAGCTGTATGTAGAAAAAAGAAAAATAAGAAAAAACAATAAAAAATACGGTTTTTTGCGATTCGGCAAGGTTAAATCTCTATTCCAACAAGGCATTCCAGCTGCTTTTTTAATTTTTAGTATAAACACATCGATCTAAGGGTTGGGAGCAATACTCAGTAAGTTTCCGGAGATAACGACCTGTCTAATATATATAAATATAATATGGTTTATCTATTTGTGTGTGCGTGCGTGCGTGTGAGTGTGTGTGTGTGCATTTATTTCTTGGGGCACCAATGTTTCGTCTCAACAACCCCTACTTAGCCTTCTCAGAGGTCATTGACCCTTCTAGTCCAGTCATTCTACGTAAAAAACATCGATTTCATGACTTAATTTATTACAGATATTTGAAGGTGGGAAATCATTGGAGAGGCCGTTAGTAGATGATAAATAAATAAAAAAGTACAGCTAGATTTGCCCTATTTTTTTATAAACAACGATCAAAGTCTGAAAATAACGATGTTTTGCCCTATAATTTTTAAATGACGTTTTAGAGAAAAATGTTATAAATAAAAGTTATAAGCATTAAGAAGACCTAAAATTTCATTATTGGGTACGTGAAAATCGGTCTACAACTTTTCCGGATAATCGCGAAAAACACTCATTTTTACACTGTTTTATAAATGTTAATAACTTTTATAATAATTGCTATAAGTGATTTATAATACATTGTCGGTGAGGCCATTATGGGTCTTTATAAGCATAAAATTTTTATATTTATTCAATTTCACATATTTTTTTATTATCAATTTTCTATTAATAATTTTATGCAATTTTGATAAAATGATCATCGCTAATTATATTATGGTTACAATATATTTTATAAAATATTACCTGTACAAACTTTTATTTAATATAGATCTCTACATCAAAATATAATGATAGAGTAGTAGTTTATTAAACTCATGGAAAAGTAAGTTTGCGTTACAAAAGCTGAAATTATTACTGGTAATAAAAAAGGTTCAATTATATTTATACCAAGAATAATTTTAGATACAGGTAAACAAACATCGTTACCATTTATATTATACCGTAGGCAATTTCCAATTGGTTTAGCATTTGCAATGACCATTAATAAAGCCCAAGGCCAAAGTTTTGAAAACGTAGGAATATATTTATATAAACCTTTATTTTCACATGGTCAATTATATTTAACGTTATCAAGAGTAAAAAATAGTAAAAAAATTTTTATACAAAATGAAAATGAAAATGTTATAAAAAATATTGTATGGGAAGAAGTATTATAGAAAAAATTATTAAAAAATCATTATATAAAATCCTCAATATTATTTTCAATATTATAATAAATACATAAAATAAATAAATGTTTGCATTTTAAATTTACATACTAATAAAAATTTATAAAAGTCACTAAAAATGTTTTAAATATTTATAATATACAATTCACAATAGATACAAAAAGGGGGGTTGACGAGCGAATCGACCAGGGGGTACCCCCCTAGTATATGTATATATTGTAACGTTTGGCTTTTCTGGCGAGCTGCAATTGCATCAGACTTTTATGAGGATGATCTGTGGCGGTGGATAAAAGCCAAAGTTTAAACTTATAAACTTATTGAATTAACTAAAGTAAAGAAAATTTGATAATAAAAAAAGAAAACGATAATGAAAAGAAAAGATATAAATGTAATTAAGATCTTAACTTTATATGACAAAGAATAATTTATATTAATAATGAAATTCAAATGTTTAAACAAGAATAAATAAACTTAATACTAGAGATATAAACGACGGGTCAGAATTACAGGAAAGGTTTTGCGGAACTAGGTAAATAAGTATATTTGACAACTGATTCAAATTAAATTCATCTTTTGTTAATTTATTAAATAATAAACTAAAGAGTTTTCTTTATAACGACGATATATAAAAAAAATAAAAATGCAAACAAAAATATTCTTTAATCTAATTTATTGAACTAAATAATCTCTTTTGACTGGCGGTACTATGAATAAAAATAAATCTTAGTTCCTTTTTTCCACTGCTAGATGGCGTGGCGTTTAATAACTTTCTGTGAAAATAAAGAAAAGAAAGAACACGAAATTAATATCTATGACGCAATTATATTTGATAATTATCTACAGTAAGTAAGCGCGAGATCTACTTTACCGACGGCAATCACGGCGGCGGTAGGTAAGGCAGGTGACTGGGTCGGTACAGGAGTAAAGGAGGCGGTTAGGACAGGTGACCCTTTTCACTCACGAGAGAAACTCTACTCGAGGGGGGGGGGGGGGATGCTGGCCCCTGAACCTCACAATGACCTGGGTGGAGGTGGGTGGAGAGGAATCTGTGTAGTGGAATCCCCCGACTACATAGATAGGACGGTGGTAGAGATTCTTACTATGCAAAGCATAACTTCTCTACATAGTAAGAAGAGAGAGGAGTCTGTGTAGTGGGATCCCCTTACTACTCAGATTGAAAAGAAAGGAATACAGGTACGGAGTACTCTTCCTGTGCAGAGCATAACTTCTTAACACAGCGAGAGCGCAGAGAGGACTGGGCTAAGCCGGCTGATGTTCGGTTATATATGCTCTGGAGCTCGCTATTCCCATTGCGGGAGTAGCGCCTCGTAGCGGCTGAGCACAGGTACTAAGCTTTAAGCGCGATGCTTGAATTTTCATCGTCGCAATATACATATATATTTGGCAGGTCGTTATTTTCCAAAACTTACTGAGCATCGCTCCCAACCTTTAAATCGATGTGTTCGCACTAAAAATTAAAAAAAGCAGCTGAAATATCTTATTAGGATAAAAATTCAACCTTGCCTAATTGCAAGAAACCGTATTTTTTTTTTGTTTTTCTTCTTATTTTTTTTCTGCATACAGCTATTACTAAAAAAAATTTTTAAGACCCTTTTTCACACTTCTTTTATTATGTTAATTTAAAATAGTATATTATAGATTACTTTTAGAACCGAAAAAAATTTTTGTTCCAAATCGTTGCTCTTGAAATATTAAAAAATTTCACAAAAACGTGCTTATTTTTATGTATTTTGAGGTTAAAAGTACGTTATAATTCTTTTTTATTTAAACAACCAACATAACGTCAAAGTAGGCTTAATGATCTTCAATTTTCTTTTTTATAAAAGTTCCTAGGTGCTTCTGATACCGAGATATGGCCATTTAAATTTGATAGGAATCTAGTAGAGTAAAATCTGTAAACATCGTGAGCATGCAACTGACTATCAACTCCTTCTGGCCACAAATTCACTTTCAAAGCACATAGAAATGGTCTAAGAGAAGCAAAATGAAGGTCTTAATCTCAGTCATCACAATACTTGAATCTAGAAAGCCTACTGATACATAGTATAATCACAACTTTAAAAGATTTTTAATATTGATTGAATAATTTGTTATTATTTTAATTAATTTTTTATGATTTTGGTCTGTAAAAAATTACAAGTTTTTTTTGCATTAAGATTTAATGTTCTTCGTGAAAAATTGAATTCATTTAATAGTATAAAAATATAATACATATTTTACTTTCATATTCAAAATTAATCACCATATGTATTTGAAGCAGACTTTAGCTTTTTGATGACACTCGCTTTGGGATCATTCGAAAATTTCGTTCTATGTTCCTCTATTAATTAAAGCAGGAATTGTTTTTGATTTTCATCCTTTGTTCTAGTGTCGACGCATTCTTGTGTCAAATGTAGCGCTCTTTCTGCCACATCGTTAACAACTATCAAATTTTTAAGATTTTCATGGCAGTTAATGTATGAATCAAGATTTTTCCATAAGTCACAGTCATAATTCAGAAATTCTAAATTTAAACTAAAACGTTTAAAAAAATTCAAACTTTGACCATTCACAAAAAAGTCAAGATTTTTTTCACCCAGAAAATTGACATGATTGATTTCAGAGACATCGAACTTTTTAGGGACTTCTTTTTCAGGATCTACTTGTTTGTTTTTTAAACTATCGACCATCCCTCGTTTCACGCTAATTTCAACCTCTTCATCGAAAAGTGGAAAAAAAACAAGTTCAAGAGATAAATACCACAGGTGATTTTGAAATTTATGTGAAGTGCTGTTGGAAATAGCATCATCAATATCTTTGAAATCAATCAATTTTTTGATGAGTTTCAAATTATTATTTGGAGCAGAAAAAGCTAAAAAAGATTTGTACCATGGCTCCAAGTAAATGAAAATAATAAATTTACATATGGAGTAAAAATTTTCAATTTACTTTTTTTCAAAACAAAAGAGTTCCAAAATAAATATATTTTTAAAACATATATGTCTTTAGGTATCCATCGGGCGCGATGATAGGCACCAGGTTTTCTAAATTTAATATCCACGTCAGCGCCTAAAAAATCAGACTTAACTGCAATAGCTCCTTATAGTCAGCTCTGGAAAGTTGTTGCTTTAAATTATTATTTATAAAGATCACTAAGTTTGGTATTTTTTTACAGTTCTGATTTCTATCCATTTAATCCATTTTCAAAGTTACTGTAATCGGAACTATTCCATTCATTTTGGAATCTCTTATAAATACCTACATTTGGGCCACTTGTGCCAGGGACTTTTACCTGAAAAGCAGCAACTAATAAAATTTCTAAAATATAATATCAACACGCTAAGTAGAGAAAATCTTTATCAGTTATTTGTTCTAAGATTGATGCTGCTCTATTTTTAGAATCAAAATTCACGGCATTTGTATCACAACATATACCAACTTTGAGATCCAATAAACCCCGATCCTTGAAAGCTGCTACGATTGTTCCCTTACCATTTTCTAAACCTGGTACATTTATAATTTTTGTGCACTTCTCATAACTTAATAAAATTGGAAGTCCATCAAATTTTTTACAAAGAACGCTATCAAGAATAAGTTTTCCGTCCCAGTGGACAATTATAAACGATACGGAAGTACTACTTAACAATTCTTTCATATTTTTGTATTCATTCTTTTGTATTTTAGATTGAGCTTCTTGAATGGCACTTTCGCTAAATCAAGGTCGATATTAAAAGCATTAACAATACTACTGATAATAAAAACTGCATTTTTATCCGATACTCTAGCTCTGTCGAAACTTGCAACAACTTCGAAAATCATGACATTAATCGAACCTCTTACATTTTTTTTCACAAATGACCTTCCGCAAGGAGTGTAATTATATCCTAAATAGTCGCCACCTATTGAGAATATTTTAATAGACAGTTGAAGAGAATCAAGTCGCGTTTCGTCGTCGTTCAGTTCAGTTCAGTTCAAGTCCGTCTGTTAAAGCCAGAACTTGTATTTCATTATTATAGAGAGATCATTTAAATTAATTCATTTTGTATAGATCAAATAAAGACTTTTTTTTTATTTAATATAAATTGTGCTCTGCATTTATTAATTATTTAACAGGTTATGGGCCCAGAGTGCTTTTAACTGCGCGTTTTTTTTAATAAAATTGAGAAAGAGGTTTGTGTGGTTTGGAGCGTGCGTCAGTTTGTTTGGTGAATTGTTTTATTGTTCTTTATCTCCTGGTGGAAGCGTCAGAGATGGCGAGTCAAGGAACAAATAAAAAAAAGACAGAGCGAAGGACAGCAGAGGGAGAAAAAGGAGTTGACTCCGGGTAAGAATTTTACTTTATTCTCTCTCAATTCTATAAGACAGTAATGGCGTCGCATGCACGCTTATAGAAAGAAAGAAAAGGACAGAGAATAGATAGCGTCGTGCGCTAGTCTATAGAGAGAGAGAGAGTGAGAGAGAAATAAAATAAGTCGCCATGTTGGGTGAAATGACATAATGTGTATCAGTATGACAGATTTATGCGTGCATGAGAAAATTTTGTATGCTTTGTGTGTGTGTGTATGTATATAAAATGAGAGAAAAGACCATGCACGCACAAAATAAAATTGATAGACTAAATAAACGACAACACGTAGTGAAAAAGGTTTTTTACGTATGAACGTATTATGTGTGTGTATATATATATATGTATGTGTGTGTATATATATATATATATATATATATGTGTGTGTGTATATATATGTATGTATAGTGAATGCACGCCAGGGATCTGAACATATTTATGACGGTATAGACGGAAATAAATGAGAACCAGTTAAAAACTAATATTTGCAAAAAGTGCTGCTTGGATTTGGTTAAATTTCGTTATAATTAAAAATAAATGTAAAAACGGACGCGTTTTTATGTTAAAATACTAACAAGGAGAGTGTTTCACCTTCGGGTCACCGTTTTTGCTCAAATTTTGAGAATGTTTTCTGGATGCAGAAATATGAAGAAAGCCAAAATTTTAGAGGCCAACGCTCAATATTTCCTTAGTTACAGGTCATTAAAGAAAATCACTAAAAAAGTTACTAGATTTTCAAACGCTTATAGTTCCTCAGAATTATTAGCTAGAAGCTTAAACCTTTTTTTAAATGAAAACTGAGCTCAAATCCTTTCGAAATAGTAGTTATAGCATATCGAAATATTATTTTTTCCTAAAGTTATAGCATAATAAAGATTGAACCCAATTTTAGCTTTTATTATTAATTAATGTTTTAAACAAAAAATTCAGGTCCAATCTTTATTACGCTCTAACTTTGGGAAAAAATAATATTTTGAGATGGTATAGGTGGTATTTCGAAAGGATTTGAGCTCAGCTTTCATTTAAAAAAAGATTTAAGCTTCTAGCTAATAATGCTGAGGAACTATAAGCGTTTGAAAATCTAGTAACTTTTTTAGTAATTTTCTTTGATGACCTGTAACTAGGGAAATATTAGGCGTTGGCCTCTAAAATTTTGGCTTTCTTCATATTTCTGCATCTAGAAAATATTCCCGAAATTTGAGCAAAAACGGTGACCCGAAGGTGAAACACTCTCCTTGTAAGTATGATTGCTGAAGGAAGAAAGGCATTGGCCTGACTTCTAAAAATTGAAAGATAATAATGCACACAAACATGGCGGTCGTAGGCCCAAGTCGAGTTGATGAAAAGACATCGACGCCGTGTACAATAAAAAGACCGTGAAAACGTGCGCGCGCAATTAGAAAAAGACAGAAAGACGGTGACTGCTAAAAGGCGAGAATAAACTCGCAGGTATATACGTATACATATGTACGTATAACATGGTTATAGCATAATGAAAAGAGACAGTATATAAGTGTGATCGTATATGTATAGAAGTGTGCGCGTCGTTACAATAAAAATGACAGATTAAGAAAGAGACAGAATTAGTGAAGCGAAACAAACTAAATTAAAGCGGACAAAAATAGTTTACGTAAATGTATACAAAAGACCGATTAAAAAAAAAGAAAAAGACAGAAAAGAACGACTTTAAGAAAAATATATTTAAGAATATTTAATTAATTGAAATTATCATTATATAGAGGAAAGAAGTTTATTGCAACTTCACAAAACATCCTCATGAGAATATGTATATGACAGTTGTTGAAGGCAGCATTGTATTCAAAATTATGACAAATTGAATACAAATTAGATAATGAATAATGATTATCTCAAATTAAAAATTTTATTTTATTAAGCTTGAACGTACGTATATAAAAATATTTTTTAATAAATATATCCATGGTTTTAAAAATAATATTGATCGATCATAGTTGCTGTTTTCACATACATGATAATACTTGTGTTCAGTATATTGTGTATGGGAATAATAGCACATATGTATTATTATAAATATAAAAATATACATAAATAACTGGCAAATTTGATTGATTTAACATTGCTTGTGTTCGGCATGTTAGATTGATTCTTTTAAATTGTCATAAATATGAATGACCTAATATTGCTTGTGTTCGGCATACTAGGTTGATTCACTTTATTTTTATAGATATATTGAGCTTGAAGGGCTTGTGTTCGGTCTATTAAGCTCATATATATATATAATTAACTCTAACGTAAACTTTCTAGTTTTGCTTGTGTTAGGCAAAATTATATGAATTTTATTTATATTGGTTTACTATTCCTATATAGTTGACAAGTACGTTATGAGTGAAGAATTTGACCTGATAATAAGGACAGTCACAGAGATGAAGACAGAGTGAAGACAGATTATATATGCCCTATTGTACGACAGGTGGCCACACTATGACTGATAAGAAAGAGAGAAAAGACAGAATTAACGACAGCAATGAGTCTGAGGAGACGGAGGGGCTATATAACGAGACAGTACAGAAAGTAGAATAAAGTGACGGTTTTGAAGACGGTTCTGTGAAAACTGTAGTCAAAGTAATTGCAGGAGATCAAATAGTGACAGATAAGGAAAAACGAAAACAAATCAAAGATTTGACAGCAAAATTGAATGATGTATTGGAAAAATATGTATACGACGGAAAACACAGATGAAAATAAGAACGAAGACGGAGCTAAAGACAGAGAAGAGCGTATGGGATCACATTACGATTGAAACGACAGAAATAAAGATAGAGACAGAAAACAGAATGAATGAAATGATTAAATCAAAATTGGCAGGTAAAGTCAAATAAAAAGTTTAAAAAAAAATTTATAAATAAATATTTCGTTATTTTGTCAATAAAATAGAAAAAATTATGACAGAAAATTTGACGATGAGGGTAAGATTTTTAAGCATGATTATTATAATGAAAATTTTGATTTAGACCTATCTGACAAATTGGACAAGGTAATGGATAAGCTTAATTCAGTTAAGACAGAAATGGCAAAGAACAAAAGAGAAGAAGAATAGAGAAAAAAAAAAATGACGCTTTGATGACTTTGATGATAAAGGAGGGAAGCGCCACGCGGGTCTTTGGCAGCCAGACTTTGGATTCGATGAGGGAGGAATTTGAACAGGGAAAGGAGGATCACTACAGGTAACGAGGCAGAAAGGACAGATAAATCCATAGACAGCAAAACGACATATAAGGTAAACAATGATTTTGAAAAATTATACACTTAATGCAAAAGGATTCGGGAACTTGACAGAACACTTGGACGAACACTTAGGACCGGTAAATAAACCGAAAATATTGCGTTTAATCCAAATAAAAGTTGATAAAAGACTTAATAAAGAAAACGACAGTATTTTAGACGTTTTTAAACAGTTGACAGAAATTATCAAAACTTGACTGACTGGAAAAGACGGACCAGTAAAACGCTATTATATTTATAATTATATTTATTTAATTTTAACGACTCAAATTAAATTTGAGAACTTTAGATTATTTTGTCTGAATTAAGTTCGCTGGACTTATTGTATGTTGTAGATAGTACTATTGTAGCAAATGAAAGTTCGTGATATTTTAATAAATAGAATAGATAAAGACTATCATGTTAGACTTATGGAAATTAAAGATCTAGTTGAATTGTTGAACAGAATTTAAAGAAATTAAATTAAGTGAGATAAATGTAACTCCATCTAGTATAAAGAAAATTATACAACATACAGTATAATTCAGCGAAAGAAAAGACAGTTAATTTTATAGACAGATTTGAAGAAATAGTAAGAAGTTATAATAACATGCCAAAAGTTAAATTGTTGCCTGAAGAAAACGGAAGAGATTTCTTTGATAATGCTATCATAAGCAAAGTACATCAAGTAGAAGGAATATATTTTATGACAGAAATTGTAATGGTGAGAGGGTTATCTTATGATAAACTAAAGTTACTTATTATACAGGTTGAAAGACATCAAACGACAGCTATGACGGCTATATCAAGGGCGATACAGAAAGTGCGATGTTTTGAATGCGACAGCTATGGAAACTGTGCCAGCGACTGCCCACGACAGGGAAATAGCATAAAGAAGTGTTTCTTTTGTCAGAGATTTACTAGTGACCATGTGATCTCAACATGTCCAAAGCGTCAGGGACACTCGAGACAGAAAGTCAGAAAAAGGTATGAATCAAAATATTATGATAATAAAAGTAAAGAAAGTACAGGTCGGACAGCATTTACAAATAAGATAGCTAATCTAATTAATATTGTCAATCAAAAACGAGCAAAATCTGTCAATAAAAGGAGACAAGAAAATTATGTAAAATATAACAGAGGAAAATATAAAAAATGAGGCAGTTTTAACCAATTAGAATCTAGAAACAAGAAGACTAATGAACCGAGTGCTGACAGTGGTGCGACAGAACGTTTGACAAATTCAAAGTTGATTTTCAGGACATTTATTGAACAACTAGATGGAATCCAATGCGCAAATAAAGACTGCAGCGTAAAACTTAAATCTAAGGAAGAAGGAAGCGTGCAAACAAATACGACTGATGGAAACTTTATTATTTTAGACAAAGTAATCTGCATGGAAAACTTAAATGAAAACTTTTCATCCTTACCAATATATATTCAGCCATATTGATTGACTGATTTTGAATCAGAAGCGACAGAAAATAGTTAAAAACAAAGACAGGTTCTAGTATATGTAACGACAAGTAGAATGAATGAAGAACAGAATATTGAAGAAAATAATCAATTTAATGAAAAGCAAGAAAATCAGACAGTCAAAGAAGAAAAATATTTAGATTGCAGATAGAAATATTTATGAATCACATGATTTCAAAGTCAGTGAAGAATCTTAATGTGAGATTGAAAATACAAAAGCGACGGAGAAAATTAATACAAACAACTACGCTATGTTGTGGCATTTTCGAATGGGCCATTCATCAATTGATTATTTAAGAAAATTACAATTAAAATTTCCTAATATCAAAACTTTAAAACAAGCTGTATTTTATAATACGTTGAAAGACTGTGAAGTGTGTATGATTGCAAAGTTTAACAAATTGCCATTTAAGACAGTCAAGCATAGAACAATTGAACTTTTGCAAATAATGAATTCAAACACAATGGGTTTTATGTAAACTATAAGAAAGCAGAGATGTACGATTCAACGAAAAATTAGTCTACAAGGACAGATATGCAACAACTGATATACAAGACTAGAAACAAATTGATGAAAAGATAAAGATACATGGTTTGTGAATTTTGTATTAGAAGACAGAGAAAATGAAACACGAATACAAAAACCGGAGGGAGAGAAATTCAAAAGACCAGTTAGACGACCAAGAAACGAAAATAATAAGACTGATAAAAGGTAACAAGGATTGGAGGGAGAGAAAATAAAAAAAATTAGTAGGACGACCGACAAAAGTTAAGAAAAATACTGAATATGAAGTGCAAGAATCGGAGGGAGAAAAAAAACGACAGATTGAATTACCAATGGAAACACAAACAATTATAGAAAATAAGAGAAATGAAGAAACTCATGTTTTATTAGCAGAAATAAATAATGACCTGAGCACACACTTGGAAGCCATGAAGTCAAAAGATAAAAAAAAAATGGACCAAAACTATTATTGAAGAATTAGAATCTATGTATAAGAATAATGTATGGAAATTAGTTGACAGATCAATTGTAATGAATGACAGAAAAAGATCAAACCTTATATATTCAAGATGGGTATTTAAAAGAAAGAAGACAGTAAAATAAGATATAAAGCCAGACTAGTAATTCGTAGTTTTAAAGACAGAAATGAGTATGATATGCAAGAAACATATGCACCGGATTCACGATTACATTTAATCAGATCTATACTGGCAATGACAAACAAACTGGATTTAGAAATATGTCAGATGGATGTGAAGACAGCTTTTCTAAATGAATATTGAAACAGTGAGATATATATGGAAATACCTGAAGGGATGACTGCTTATGAAAGGATCAAACAAAACAAAATGTGTATATTGGAAAATGCTTTATACGATTTGAAAGTCAGTTTAAAATGTTGGAATGGAAGATTTAAAAAGACAGTAAAGAAATGTGGACTTAGATCATTCAACAATGAGCCTTGTCTCTTTATTTAGCAAGAAAAAGACGGATTTCTTATCTTGATATAGTATGCAGATGACATCCTGCTAGTTTGCAACAATGTAAAGATGCTTGAAAGAATGAAGACAAATGTAAAGAAAGAATTTAAAATGACAGAAACTGGTGAGACTAAAAGTTCTTTAGGCTCAGAAATAAAATAAGACAGAAAAAGGATACTGAGCATTAAGCAAGAACAGTAAATAAACAAAATGTTAAAGAAGTTTAGTTTTGATCAATCACCCACCCAACGAACACCTATGGTAATCAATCAGGTGGCCAATAGGAAGAGAAGACAGTGTGAAGAAAAGGAGAAACCAATGCAAGCAGGCCAGAAATTGCATATGAGGTAAATACTCTATGCAGATACCAAATCAACTTTACTGAAAATGACTGGTAGAAGGTTGAAAGAGTATTTGAATAATAAAGAGGAACAAAAGACTTTGAACTTAGATATAACGAATGTTTACAAGGATATTCAGATGCAAGTTTTGACGACTGCAAAAATTCTTTTACGACCAGTAGCAATGTGATCAAGTTTTTCGAAGACACAATATCCTGAAGAACTCACAGACAGAGATATGTTTTTGTAGGCGAATGTGCTCAAGAATTGATATCCTTATATCAAGTTTTAAAGGATTGTTAAGGCAAGAATTGGCACCAATTTTATCATGGTGCGATAACAAGGCAGCAGAAGCAAGCGTTAATACTGGAGGCGGAAACAAATTAAGGCATATGACCAAAATGAAAGAACATTATGTAAAGGAATGTGTAACTAGAGGTTTAATTAATGTCAGTTGAATTTCCTCTAAAAGTCAGATAGCTGATGTATTCACAAAACCTTTGTCATTTGAATTACATGAACGACTGACCAAACAAATATTTAACGACTGATAACATTGACTGATTATATTTCTGATATGTATTTTAGTTAAGTTATTAACAAACTTTTTCTCTATATTACAGGAACTAAATGAACGATCAGAACAGAAACAATAAGAACGAGAGAGATGCTACAACTCTTTTAATTAAAATATGTATGAGTGTGGGAGGGAGTGTTGAAAATATACACACTCATACTAGGTGTCGCCACCTATTGAGAATATTTTAATAGACAGTTGAAGAGAATCAAGTCGCGTTTCGTCGTCGTTCAGTTCAGTTCAGTTTAAGTTCGTCTGTTAAAGCCAGAACTTGTATTTCATTATTATAGAGAGATCATTTAAATTAATTCATTTTGTATAGATCAAATAAAGACTTTTTTTTTATTTAATATAAATTGTGCTCTGCATTTATTAATTATTTAACAGTTGAAGAAAGGTGTCATTTCATTTTGGACTGAAAAGAGGTATCATTTCCTTTGGAGCTGAAAATAGGTGTCATTCCATTTAGATTTGAAGAACAGTACCCTTTTGAAATAAATTTTTTATTTTGGAGTGGCTGCATTGATATTCTTTAAAAATAATTATTATGCAAAAAAGCTTGGATGACAAGGAAAGCATTGTGATACGCATTTATTTACATTTTAAATATAACATATATATATATATATATATATATATATATATATATATATATATATATATATATGCACACTGCCTTTAAATTGCTTTTGCCCACCCTAAAAAATTTTTTTTAACTTATTTTTTTAGGGAAAATTTATGGAAAATTAGTAAAAATTTTCAATTAAACAATTGAAAAAAAATTTTTTTTCCCGAAACTTATTGGTCACTAAATATATATATTCAAGACTAAAAATGAAATATTTTTTCCTTAATACAAAATTTTCTATCTTAGTTGATGAGATAATCATGATTGAAAAAATAGGTATTTTTTTCGAAAAATCATCATAACTGTGGTTAAAAAAGTCATAGAAACATTTTAGAGTTTTGAAATCTATTTGATTCTTTTTCAATATCATAATTTCCATAAAAATGGCATTCACTTTTATGTAAACAAAAAAAATTAGTAAAGAAAATTTTTTTTTACATTCCTATAAGCAATTAGAAAATGAATTTTTCCATACCGGACTTACTTTATTTCAAAAATTTTTGACCAATCTTTCAAACGATGTTTGGATTTTGGAGCTGCGATCATTAGTTCCGGAGATATAAAACTTTATTTCAATGAATTTTACTCTAGGGTGGGCAAAAGTAATTGAACGGCAGTGTATATGTGTGCGTGTGTTTTATTTAGAATGCAAATTATTGCACTTTAGGATATAAATCAATGCGTATCACAATTCTTCCCTTATCATTCAAGTTTTTTGAATCATAAATATTTTTAAAGAATATCAGTGCTGACACTACAAAATTAAAAATAAATTTATTTTGAAATAGAACCTTTCTTTAAATCTAAATGAAATGACACCTCTTGCTCGCACGAGTGCGAAAGTACATTGCGCACGCGGTGCATATACTATTTTTTAACACGAGGGGCACTGCATATTAATTTTAAACAGTATTCAAATATAAATATAAATAAATTTTATTATAGGTTATAACAATAAGCTGATATTTTGACATCGTTTCTTTAAGCATTGAAAATTTTGCCCATAAAGTCGCCGATGATTGTTTTGTACGTAATTCTTGAAAATAAACCATAAACACTTCCTCTTTTAAACATGAAGTTTTATTACTCGTAAGCCAGTCCTTGAATTTATTGTATTCCTTCTTGTATATTTCAATCGATTTATCAGGAATAAATTTTTCATCGAAATCACGAGCTTTTACAAGCATGCTTACGGGTAACGAATCGTCAAACTCGTCTTCACTTTTGTCACTCATTTTCAATCAAAAGATAAAGAGAAATTAATAACATACGTGTGAACACTATAATATGAACGCCACGACTGAGCGAGAAAGATTGCACGTATTGTATAACATTTATAATGTATAAGAATCAAAAGCAAGTGAGTTTATATTTTCTTTTGTTTTGGTTCTCATTCACTTTCTTTCTTCTCACGCACACGATATGCCCACTACGTACAGCGGCACAGCGCCTTTGTTGCCTACATAGCTAGCTCTCTCTCTCACTCTCTCTCTTCCCTTTCTTTCGTACTTACATCAACAGACATTTAAGTGAATACACTAAACTGATGAGAGTGAGACCGACGAAGACAAAACATGACACGCTGTTGATTAGACAACAAAAGGTGTACTTGAAACTGATTTCATTGAATGAATATGAGCTCTTTCGCTACATGATGGCCGTTTTAGCAAAGATATATTAATGCATAATGACGTTACTCTCTTCATGCGGCAGTTCTGGATCACTGGACTTTGAAATCTGAGATTGATTTATTACAGTAATGTCAGCATCACTATCATTAGAATATTTAGATCTGTAATTAGATAACCTTTATCAAAAACACTAATTATAAAAAAAAATAGCTAAAAATTATGTGTATTTAATATATTTATATTTACCTGATACATTGCCATCTTTAAGAAGTAAAAATTTTTCTTTAATGATTTTAATACTAATATTTATGTATAAGGTGTTTATGCAAAATAACTATATTAATATGAGTTGAATTATTATAAAACAAAAACACATGATGTTCTGTGATTGGAAACAATTGAATTATATAGACTTAAAAATATTAATATAGCTTATTTTAATCAAAATATTAGAAAATTTGTTTACAAATTAAAGAAGAAAAAGTAATAGAGATTCTTTTAGATGTTATCTTTCACCTTAACGTTGTAAAAGCTATTTTAGAAAATATATTTTAGGCTCATTCCATTTCAAATCGAACAGCCTGTATACACTCAAGTCAGTAATCACTGCACCGATGGCGTATGTTATTCTACACTGAAAATAAGCAGACAAGTTTTTTTTTTTTTTTGCTAAAATATCAAAATTGCATAAGATATGCACATTTGAAAATTGCATATAGAAATTAAATATTCAAATCGAAAAAGTTGACAATAACTTTAGAGGGCTATCGTTTTACCAATTCTCAATGAATTTTGGTAAACCTTTGTTTGTTTTATTCCATTTTGAGCCCTCTTTAATTCGGTGCAAAAAATTTAAAAAAAAACTGAAAAATGACTGAGACATATGCATTTTACCAAAAAAATACACATTTTATGCACATGCATTTTTCTCAAAAAGGCCATCTTTTTTTTGCTGAAATTTTTTAGGCTTATAGAGGACCAAATTACCTATCTAATGGTATCTGTTTGATCCCGTTTTTCTTTGTTTGGATCGAGAAAACAATTCACAAATTTTATTGTTGAAAAATGCTTATATATACATTCGGAAGTCTTAAGCAATCTACATTCAAACGCTGTGGCATGCTTCGCTCATTATTTGTATATATTTGTATGTATATACTATTAATGGTGATATATATATATATATATATATGCGTGTGTGTACATATATATGTAAATTCGTAATATAGAAATAAATACTTAAAAATGGAATAAAATAATTTTATTCGTTTATATCTTTATTATGTACGTTTCGATCTTCAAACAATAAGAACCAACTCGCGGACAAATACATCGCATAACCAAAACAGCATATTGGAACTGTTATATAGAATCTAGTTATTCTTACGACTGATATGGAAGGTACTTCTCGGGCTTGTGAAAATGTAAACAAAACTATGCAATCACAATGTCCGAAATCTACTCTTCTAAAAGAATTTCATGTGCCGATTTTTTTCAAATGCATAAGAAGGTAGTTTATAAGAGCAGTAATTTACGTTTTAGAATGTTGGAAGATTTAGCCATTAATTTGACACGTAATTTTCCCTCAAATTTTCAGGTATTACAGTTTTTTCTTTTTAGGGGTGAGACGCATCCAGGTAAAACTGTATTAAAACTCTCGTTTGATTCCTCTATTCGTTCAGGTGTCTTTGGAATAAAATCATCATCTTTTCGACTGAAAAGTTTAGTGATTTTATTTTCAGATGTAGACTCAAGATCACTTAAAATCATTTTTGATATGCGTTCATAACAATTTGTGCATACATTAGTGGATGGCAGTATCTTTAAATCTAAATAAAGTCGTGCTAATTCTTCCAACAGTCTAAAACGTAAATTACCGCTCTTATAAACTACCTTCTCACGTATTTGAAAAAAATCGGGACATGAAATTCTTTCAGAAGAGTAAATTTCGGACATTGTAATTGCACAGTTTTGTTTACTTTTTCATAAGCTCAAGAAGTACCTATCAAATCAGTCGTAAGAATAAGTAGCTACTATATAACAGTTCCAACATGCTGTTTTGGTTACGCGATGTATTTGTCTGCAATTCGACCTCCTATTGTTTATACATCGAAATATACATAATATAGATATACACGAATAGAATTATTTTTTTTTCCATTTTTAAGTATTTATTTTTATATTACGAATTTACATATATATGTACATACATACATACATATACAGGGTGTTCCATTTTAAAAGTCCCACCTAAATAACTCGTAATAGAAGCCTCCAATCGAAAATATGACAATAGTGAAAGTTGTTTGTTATTCAGAGGGAAATCGAATGGTGACCTTAAAATTGACCTTGAGTGTTATTTTCAAGGATATTTAAAGGTCAGCTTCGATTTTTCTAATGTAACTTCTATTTTTTACACGGATTCGAATTCCTCGTTAAAAAATACGTAGATTTTACTTAAAACGTTTTTTTTGCAAGTGCTTCTCTTTCTTGCTAACGAGCGCAAAAGATCAGCCAGGCAGCTAAAACGATAATCACATGATGCAGGAAGACCAGTTAACTCAATGAATATCAAACTTGATACCATGGATGAGTTGGCGATCGAAGCTGACAAAACATAACCTCACACACCGCTAATTGGCACCTTAATCCAAAACAACGTTCTCTACAATCCAGCGAAGTAATCAAAAATAAAAAAAACAGTCTTACACCGCAGATTGTCAGCTTACTTCAAAACTACTATCGCCTCATTTTACCGTGCCAAGAAAGGTGAAATGAGTTGCTGTATATCTGCGGTTTTAGGTTTATTTTTTAAGTGTCCGCTACCTAAATCCGATGTTGAGTAATGTAGTTTTGAGGTCACCTACTTGTATCCAATATTAGATTAAGTTTTCGGAATCAACTGTCTGTCTGCGGGTTTTAATTATGTTTTTTGGGGGTCTGCTATTTTATCCGATGTTAGGTTGCTTTTTTGGCGTCTGCCAGCTATACTCAGTGAAATCTCATAAAATTCGGAAACAGACTATGCAATGTCTTTGCTTGTTGAATTAATTAAGGCGATGTTATCTAGTCATACATTTGTGAGTACTATTTTTTGCGATCTAAGCTTGTAAATTGATAGGTTGAGCCAATAATAACTAGTATCATAGTAACAATCGATCAATTATTTAAATACTAATAGCGTGCCTTTTAGTAATTTTTGCCATAGGATCAATTTCTAGTACCTAACCGAAATAAAAGTATTCCTTTCAGTACATTGTTTTAATGATAATTTTATTTAAAAAATTGACAAAACTTTTTTCCACTCTTTGTCAAAATTAGACCAAATTTTTGTACTTATACGGGCTATCTAAATTCCATTGTTCTTTTACAAATTCGTATAATATTTTTTATTGATCGATTTTCAATATCACATCACTGAAATTGTCTTATTAAAATTATCAAATTAGTTCATCACTTTTTATTTTGTACTTTAGTTAGTAGATGTAAAGTTTTCATGAAAATAATTCAATTTATTGAATTCCATCATAATTGTTTTTCTCTTCACTGAAGGTAAGTCACGATTGTAAATTTAAATCGATCTTTAGATTTATATTTAGATTAACGATACTGTAAACAATGCCAGACTACACGGGCAATGAGATTGTTGACATTCTTCTTATTTTAGGAGAATGTCAGTGAAATTATAGACCAGCAGAAAGGCTTTACCGAAACCGTTTTCCTCTCAGAGAAAAACATCCAGATCATAAGATTATTCGAGAAATTGAGTTGCGGGGACGACGAGGACAGTTTTTTCGGAAAAGAAAGTCTCTGACTACCATTGATTATTAAAATAATCCTCGTGTGATAGCTGTACTAGCCATGGTGCATTTAAATGTTCACGTTAGCTTATGAAAGATTCAATCTACAATAGGTATTCCAAAATCAACGGCTAGTAGATATTTGAAAAAATTAAAATATCACCCGTACCATATTACTCTAAACTAAGCTTTAAGCGAAGCAAATCATTAGAAGAGAAGAGAATTTTATCAGTGGGCAATATAACAAAATACCATCTATCAATGTTTTTTCAACTACGATCTTTTTAGTGACGAGGCAACATTCCAAAGCACTGGCATCTTGAATCATTACAATTGCCACTACTGGTCTCCGATCAATCCTCACTGGATGCAAGAGATTAATAATCAGTATCGCTGGAGTGTTACGGTATGGTGTGGTATCGTGAATGGGTATCTGGTTGGCCCGCATTTCTTTGATTGCTCTGTAATTGGAGAAAGATATTTGCAACTAATTAGAGATAAACTTCCAACTTTGCTTGAAAACGTTGATATGGATATGAGATCGAAAATGTGGTTTCAGCATAATGGCGCACAACCACATTATTCAAGAAATGTGAGAGAATTTCTGCATCCGCAGTTTAACAATAGATGGATAGGTGGAGGATGTTCCGTAGCGTGGCCATTAAGATCACTCGATCTAACAATTCTTGATTTTTTTATGGGGTTACATAAGAAACGTTGTTTATAAAACTAGACCAACGATAATAGAAAATATTGAAGCTAGAATTACAGAAGCCAGCGCAAACATAACGTGCAAGGTACTTCTTGATACCGTTTCAAGCTTTCGAAGGAGAACTGCACTTTGTCGGTAAGAAAATGGAGCAACGTTCGAACATCTAAAGTCATAATTCACTGGATGCTAACTAATTCTTGCCTTAACTGGCCGGGTGCTAACCAGCTCTTGCCTTAACTAACCGGATGCTAACCAGCTCTTGTCTTAATTAGCCGGATGCTAACTAGCTATTGCCTTAACTGGTGGATGCGAATGAAAAAAAAAGTTTTAAAAAAAAGTAAGGTTGTTTTTTTATTCTTGATTACCTCGCTTGATTCTAGAGAACGTTGTTTTAGGTTAAGGTGCCAATTAGCGGTGTGTTAGGTTATGTTTTGTCAGCTTCGATCGCCAACTCATCCATGGTATCAAGTTTCACATTCATTGAGTTAACTGGTCTTCCTGCGGTATGTGATTATCGCTTTAGCTGTCTGGTTGATCTTTTGCGCTCGTTAGCAAGAAAGAGAAGCACTTGCAAAAAAAACGTTTTAAGTAAAACCTACATATTTTTTAAAGAGGAATTCGAATGCGTGGAAAAAATAGGAGTTACATTAGAAAAATCGAAGCTGACCTTCAAATGTCCTAGAAAATGACATTCAAGGTCAATTTTAAGGTCACCATTCGATTTCCCCCTGAATAGCATACAACTTTCACCATTGTCATAATTTCGATTGGAGGCTCATATTACGAATTAGTTAGGTGAAACGTTTAAAATGGGACACCCTGTATGTAAATATATCACTATTGATAGTATATACATACAGATGTATACAAATGATGAGCGAAGCATGCCACAGCGTTTGAATGTAGATTGCTCAAGACTTCCGAACGTATATACAAGCATTTTTCTACAATAAAATTTGTGAATTGTTTTCCCGTTCCAAACAAAAAAATACGGGATCAAACAGATACCATTAGATAGGTAATTTGGTCCTCTATCAGCCCAAAAAATTTCAGCAAAAAAAAGATGGCCTTTTTGAGAAAAATGCATGTGCATAAAAACTATTTTTTTTGGTAAAATGCATATATCTCAGTCATTTTTTAATTTTTATTTAAATTTATTGCACCGAATTAAAGAGGGCTCAAAACGGAATAAAACATACAAAGGTTTACCAAAATTCATTGAGAATTGGTAAAACGATAGCCCTCTAAAGTTATTGTCAACTTTTTCAGTTTGAACATTTAATTTCTGTATGCAATTTTCAAATGTGCATATCTTATGCAATTTTGATATTTTAGCAAAAAAACAAAAAAAAAAAAAAAATACGTGTCTCATTATTTTTAGAGTAGAATAACATACTCCATCGGTGCAGTGATTGATGACTCGAGTGTATAGAGGCTGTTCGATTTGAAATGGTATCAGCCTTTATAAGCCTCACATCTAGAAATGTCTAGTAATTTTCTATTGCAGAGCTCTGAAATGAGAAACTGCTAAACTCTCAAGGTGAAATTAGATGGAGCGGAAAATAGGCTACGGAACGTCACAGAACGTCAATTGCGTATTCTGATACTCCGTAAAACTTTTTCCCTATATTTACATGGAGCGGAGTAGAAGTTCTGTAACATTAATTGACATTATTATAATTAAAAAATTATGATGTTTATTAAAATGTTTGGTTATAAAAACAAAATATATTTTATCTGTACAAGGAAAGATTTTGATTAGAATAATATCGAGTGATTATTTCTAACTTTTTTAACATTTTTGTTGTTAATTTAAAATTCTCGGTCACATTTGTATGCTATTTTCAACAATTTTTTAGCTAAATACCGTACAATATAAATATAGGAAAAAAATTTCACGGATACAATGATGCAGAATTGATGTTCTGTATCCGCTCCATTTGATCTAACCCTCACATATAAGAAGGAATAAAAAATACACCGACACGTAGTTTTTCCTTCGTATACCTTAATGTTTCTTTTTCCCTCTTACATGCAAAGGCCCTAAGGGCGATTCTCCATAGATATCCATGATTACCCCCGTACCGTTGCATTACCCCTATCCCGTCCAAATTTCTCATGAAGTTTGCCATGTTTATTCTTTCGCGCTCATTGGAAGGTTCGATATGTGAAAGTTATGTAGATGCGATTCTTCGGTCCAATATCGAACTCTCCAAAGAGCACAAAATAATGAAGATGGCAAACTTTATGAAAAGTTTGGACGGAATAGGGGTAATGCTACGGTATAGGGTACAGATAATACCACGGGTATCCATGGAGAATCGCCCTTAGGGTGACGACACATTAATATAAAAAAATAAAACGACGTAAACCGACATGGATTATTTGAATTATAGCGCAATTGATTCCGTTACTTGAAAATGACAAATCACATAGAGTACTTTTATTTTGTCGTAATTATATTCTAACTTCGCTTTTATACATAATTATTGAAATTTTTAAAATTACAAACCCCAAATTATATAAAAATATATGATAAACATCTAGGTAAAAACTATTTTTTATGATATTATGACTTTAATCTATTATTTAAAAATATAGATTACAGCAATATGGTTTTTTTTGGAGTCATGTGATTTGGTATTTCAAAACAATAACGAAATCAATTGGGCCATAATTCAAAATTATTGTGGTTTTCATTGTTCAATTTTTTAATGAAAATTTCCGTAACTCGTGTGCCGTCACCCTTAGGCAGCAAGTACATGCGTTACAAAAAATTATCTAAGACAATGATAATAAATAATTATAAATAACTGTAGATAATAATAAAAAATTATAAATAACTGTAAATAATAATAAATAATCATAAATAACAATAAATTATTTATTAGCCTAAAAATTTTGAAAAATGTAAATAATAGTAATTAAGAGTAAATAACTGTAAATTTATGTAAATAATAGTGAACAACTATAAATATATGTGAATTATAGTAAATAACTGTTAAAATCAGTTGATAATCGTAAATAACTGTAAATAACTATAAATAACCGTAAATGATAGTAAATAAGTGTAAATAACTCTTATGAATGTTTTATTTCCAACAGTTTTTAATAATTATTTACAGTTTGTTATTTAAAAATATTAACAGATATTTAAGAAAATTATTTCTATATGGGTATTTATTAATTTCATAACTCTGACTGTGTGGCAGACAGCACCACTTTTTGGTTGAATTAATACCTTTATTTTGCTTTTCTTAGACCGTTTTTATGTGCTTTGAAAGTGAATTTGTGATAAAAAAATGTTGATAGTCAATTTCATGCTCACGATGTTCACAGATTTTATTCTACGAAATTCCTATCGAAATCAAATGGCCATATCTCAGTATCAGAAGCACCTAGGAACTTTTAAAAAAAGAGAATTGGAGATCATTAAGCCTACTTTGACGTTGTATTGGTCGTTTAAATAAAAAAAATTATAACGTATTTTTAACCTTAAAATACACGAAAATAAACACGTTTTTGTGAAATTTTTTTCATAATCTAAAAGCAACGATTCCGAAAAAAAATTTTTTTTGGCTCTAAAATAACTCCATAATATATTATTCTAGCTAACCATAATAAAAGAAGTGCAAAGGAGGATCTTACACATTTGTTTAGTCATAGCTCTGTATGTAAAAAAAAGAAAAATAAGAAAAACAAAAAAAATACGGTTTTTTGCAATTCGGCAAGGTTAAATCTCTATTCCAAGATATTCCAGCTACTTTTTTAATTTTTAGTACAAACACATCGATCTAACGGTCGGAAGCGATGCTCAGTAAGTTTTGGGAAATAACGACCAGTCTAATACATATATATATATATATATATATATATATATATATATATATATACACTGTACCAAATTTTAATGTTTTTTCATCATATAAATTAAGTATTTAAAGAAAATTTCAGCCCTCTAGTGGCCCTAGGACCAGAGATATAGGCCCTGTGGGGGCATGTATGTGTGAACATGTATTAGTAGCCTATCGTATGACAGACAGGCATCCCTTTCCGTCTGAGACCACTTAACGTTCTAGCGTGCGAACGTTACTCCCTCACTTGACTACCGACTGTATCCCTGGCTTTAGCAAATACAACTCTTAACCATATTTCTCGTGTACTCATTCAACTTAACCTTAAAACCTCTACCTTCTCTCATCTATACTGTGTGGCTTTTGGTTGGAGTCCCAGGCCCCACAATTGGTGACACCGAGTCTTCGGGACACGTTCTGCAAGATTCAAGCCGCGTCGCGAGGTATCATCTCTTCATCGAGAATCATCACCACCGACCGGCAGGTCAAAGGGACAAAGAGAAGCAGCACGCTGCCTCCTTTGGGAATATCAAAGGTGATAAAACGAGGTTTATTTTATTTTTTTTTAAAGAAAAAGAAGCTATTTAGCGGCGCAGAGAAAAGCATCAATCTTTTCTTCTGCATAACTCGCAAATAGTTTGGAATTCTGTGTACTGTTAGGCGCATTCTGAGTCACATACAGTGCACACAAAGTTTAGAGTGCATAGAGTGTATGATATCCTGTAACGTGCAATTAAGTCGCGTACATGTGTCATAAGAGAGATTTGTACACAGCTCCAGAAGCAAGTGCGACATAAGTACTGCGGACACGTTCTACGTAAAAATTGTATTGCGTGTGCAGGCGGAGCATGGTAAACGCGAAATAAGCGTGAAATATATTATAAGTCAAAGTAAAATTCGCCTTAGCGGTCAGTTCGTAAAGTTTCTTCTCTTTTCTCATTTAATTGATACACATATAAAATATATACATATATATATATATATATATATATATATATATATATATATATAATACGTGGAAAGCGTAAAATATTCAGTTTTTTCTTAAATATTCAATGCTGTTGTGCTACAAAGGGTCTTGAGGTACGTTTCCTGCTGGCTTTTTGCTACTTTTATAGGCACGTACTTCTGGGGCATCTGAGTCTATCAGAGCAGCAAATTGATGTATATATGTTATCTTGCGCAGCTAAGGACGTCCTGGAGCTCTGTGCCTACTGGCTTTTCGCCTCTTTTATAGGTACAAGCTACTAGGGTTTACTTGGCTAAACAAGATATTTATTCTTAAAATATCAAAATTAATAGTAATTAACATTCTATTTTCCACGTATTAACAAATAATAAGTAGAAAAGAAATGTAAAAATTGTAAAACCATCGCATGTACGAGATATTGTAAGTGCAAAATACAAGTAAATGTGAATAATTTGATGTGAGTGTATCGAGGAGAGTGAAAGTTCGCGAAAAATTTTAAGAACAAAGAAAATTCGCGAGGTAAATTTTAATATTTAAATCGAAAATTTTAGAATATTTGAACGAACTCGAGGTGACCGTTTAAAGTTGATAGGTGACAAAAAACCGTTAGAACGCGACCTTTTATGTTTTGAAAAGCACAGTAGTTAGTTGAGTAACGTAAACAAGGCGCGTTTGGACCCAAAATTATCTCGCAAACAAAGCGAGAATTTCGTACAGGGGATAGAATTGTTTTATAATATATTCATATTCTGGATTATTTATTGTAATAAATATTCAATTGTATATGCGAGCGTGTCATTACTAATTTATTTATTCGTGTTGTTATTAATTTATTTATTCATGTATCGTTGTTATTTATTTATTTATTAAATTGTACATAATTTATGTAAATTCGTGTCGTATTAATTTATTACGTCATAAATTGTTTTCAAATTGTAAATAATTTATGTATTATTTTTTTTATATTGTATATAATTTTTGTTGTATTGTTTAATTTATTAAAGTCGTGTAGCGTGAATTATTATTTTAACCGCTCGTACTGCAATTATGTATTTAGTTAATTATTATTGGACCGATCAATTATTTTAGACAGACCGTTTTCGGAGCGCATTGCGCATCTTGATTAACGTATATTTTTTTTTTTAATTGTTAACATGCGCAAAATGAGTATTAACATAGAAGTTGACAATGACAGCGCGCTTAATATCACGAAAATTGCTAGGGTGAATGAGGTTATAAACGATAATTTAGACCTTCAACAGACACCAAATTCGTATAATAGATTTAAAGAACAAGTAGATAGTCGAAGAATAGGGTTAAAAAATCCGCAAAGTAGTCCGCTGGAGGCTGACGGGGGCATCGCGGAAAATGGTGCAAATAAAGCACCAATAGGAAATAGGTTCGAGGAGTTTGTAAAAGCCCAAGAGAGGACGCACCGCGAGAGAATGCATCAGTTACGCGATAAATATACAGAAGATTATGAAGTTTGGTTCACTAAGCTAGAAGAACGCGACAAATTAGAAGAAAAAATGCGCGAAGAGATCGATGCGTTGAAAGCGAGTGTAGGTAAACCAGTAGCTATGGTCGGTAATAATAACGTGGTCGGTAATATACCGACAGGAGGCAACGTACCATCAATAGACCCTATACCGACGCTAGATAATCAAAGGCGTATCGACGCTGCAAATACTAATCAAGAAGTTCCCATACCTACTCCGGGCGTAGGAGGCGGCAGTTACCATTACGGTACGCGAAATGTTAACTTGCCTTTTTGGCAGCACGAGCCGGATACGTGGTTTAGCATTTTCGAGAGCCAGATTAACTTTCCTAGGCCGATGGACGATAACGCAAAATTTTACGCGTTGATAACTAATCTCGATAAAAGCGTAATTTATGAGGCGGCCGAGATTACTAAATTATTGCTGCTGGGACAAAGATACGAAGGATTAAAAAGTCACTTACTAGAAAAATACGGAAGATCCGCCAAAAGTGAATCTAAAATCCTTTTCGCTGGTTACAAAATGGGAAACAAAAAACCTTCGATGTTCCCAAGCGAGATGCTGAATATAGCAAGAGGACGGATCCCTCGGCAAATGGTGCTCGAGGCATGGAGGCATAACCTCATCCCTAGTATTAAATATTATATGGCGGGATACGGTGCAGACACGGATGAAGCGACACTCGTTAGACACGCGGATGAAGTATATAAAAATCTGCTAGAAAGTAAAAAGGAGATAAACGCGGTCAAAAAAAGAAAAGATAACGCGGAAGAAATAGCGAGAATAGAAGCAGTCGTGCAAGACCAATTGAATAAGAAACGCGACTATGCCAGTGGGAGACGAACAAGATCTCGTAGTCACGATAATAAAGATAGAAATAGAAGTAGATCCGCAAATAAGTTTTGTAAATATCATGCTTAATACGGAAATAAAGCTTATAGATGTATAAAACCCTGTGCGTGGAACAATTTGGACGGGAAAAATAAAAATTTCAGAAGAAGTAACAGTTTTG
Organism: Anastatus disparis; assembly: GCA_017163975.1. Taxonomy (NCBI): domain Eukaryota; kingdom Metazoa; phylum Arthropoda; class Insecta; order Hymenoptera; family Eupelmidae; genus Anastatus; species Anastatus disparis. The sequence goes on along the minus strand of JAFFSR010000033.1, from coordinate 474,499 downwards.
GACCGACTAATAACGCGAGAAGTCCGAATAGGAGAGAAGACGTTGTCAAGCCTTTCAACCCCCAAAACGACGCGTAGATGAGGCGTGCGCGTCGGGTATCGAGTCAATACGTCTCCATATTAAAGATAAAGTCTCGGGTAAAACATTTTTAATTCATTCGAGCGCAGAAGTTTCGCTTATTCCAAAAAGCAAAGGTCAACGCGAGCAACCTGTCAAGTTCCAATTATATGCCGCGAATAACACGCGAATAAGCACATATGGTACAATCCATATGCAATTAGACCTAGGTTTTAAAAATAAACGATTCGGGTGGACATTTATCGTGGCAGACGTGCCATACGCGATTTTAGGCCAAGATATGCTGAAACAATACCATCTACTACCAGATCTTACGAGAAGAAGACTGGTGGATGGTGAGACGCAAGAGTCCGTCAAAGGATTCAACAAAACCGCCGCATTAGTTCAAGTATCGATCGTTGACCCGGGTAATAAATACGCGAAGTTATTAAGAAAGTATCCTTCAATAGTTAGTGTAGAAGATCCCTTGCCGGCAAAACATAGGGGCGTATACCACTACATTAAGACAACAGGGCCTCCCGTCGCACAAAGGCCTCGTAGACTTCCACCAGAGAAGCTCAGAGCCGCCAAGAAGGCGTTCGAGAAATGGGTCGAGGAGGGTATTTGTATACCTTCGAAAAGTCCGTGGGCTACACCCATCCATATGGTACCCAAGAAGGACGGAAGCTGGCGTATTTGCGGCGATTATCGTAAATTAAATAACGTTACGGTTTCTGACAGGTACCCCTTGCCGCACTTATACGACTTTACAAGTAATTTACACAATAAAAGTATATTCTCCGCGCTGGACCTCGAGCAGGCGTTTTCACAAATACCAATCTTTCCGGAAGACGTGCCTAAAACTGCAGTTGTGACGCCTTTCGGTCTTTTCGAGTATCTTGTGATGACGTTCGGGTTCAGAAATGCCGCTCAAACCTTCCAGCGGTACGTCAATCTAGCCCTGGGAGATTTGGACTTTGCATTCACGTTCGTGGATGATATTCTCGTTGCATCTTCATCGCCAGAGGAGCACGAGGAACACCTTAAAATTGTATTTGAACTGCTCACCAAGTTTCACTTACGTTTGAACGTGGATAAATGCAAGTTCGGCGTGTTGGAGTTAATATTCCTTGGACACCAGGTAAGCGGGGAAGGATTCGGCCCGGACCCAAGTAAAGTTAAAGCTATAGTAGAATTCCCTGAGCCAGAGACTAAAGATGATATGCGTAGATATTTAGGTATGATTAATTTTTATAGAAAATGTTTACCGCATGCAGCTGAAACGCAGCGCCATTTAAATGCATTAATTAGTGATATTAAGAAAAAAGATAAACGTCCTATAGTATGGACAAAAGAAGCCGAAGACGCGTTCGAAAAAACTAAAAAAGAATTAACAGAGGTAGCTTATTTAGCGTTCCCAGCAGAAAACGCGCAAGTTAGAGTCGTAACGGACGCTTCGAACTTCGCGATAGGCACGTCGTCGGAGCAATTAGTAGGTGACTCGTGGCAACCATTAGCGTTTTTTTCTAAAAAATTCACACCTGCGCAAAGGAATTATTGTGTTTTAGACAAGGAATTGTCAGCTATTTATGAAGCGCTTAAATATTTTAGATACTATCTTGAGGGTCGGGAGTTAAAAATTTATACCGATCATAAGCCGCTCATTTACGCACTTGCGCAAAACACAGAGGATTGCCCTGCAATTCATGGTAGGAGGCTATCATATATAGCGGAATTTAGCACGGAAATATGCTATCTCTCTGGCCAAGGTAATGCAGTAGCAGATTCCTTATCAAGGATCGAGGACGTAAGATTTCCTACTTTTTTTTCTTTAGAGGAACTAGCAGAAAAGCAGCTAGAGGATGAGGAATTAAAGTCGATTTTAGATAACCCTAGTCATCCCCTTAAATTAATCAAGCTGCAATGGGGAGCCGGTAAGACCTTCGTTTACGTAGAATTAGTAGATCAGGTTTTCCGCCCTTACGTCCCTAAAGAATTAAGACAGGATATTATTAATCTTTTTCACAATCAAAACTCGCATCCGTCGGGCAAAGTAACAGCTAAGCTGATTAGACAGCAATACGTATGGCCCAAGATGAACCAGGAGATAGCTGCATGGTGCAAGGCATGAATTAATTGCCAAAAATCTAAAATCTCTCGCGAGAACAAATTTTTACCATCGAAATTTGCCGAGCCAGATGCTCGTTTCACCCATGTTCATGTAGATCTCGTGGGCCCACTTCCATCATGTGAAGGGTACAGATATATTCTATCAATGATAGATAAATTTTCAAGTTGGTCAGAGGCAGTTCCGCTGCAAGATGTATCCGCTCCTACAGTTGCACGCGCTTTTTATGATAATTGGGTGGCGAGATTTGGCGCACCGGTGATTATTACGTGCGATCAAGGGAGGCAATTTAAGGCGCAGTTGTTTAAACAGCTGTTAAATTATATCGGGTGTAAGAAGGTCAGGACGACACCATATCATCCAGCCTCCAACGGTATTGTCGAGAGATGGCACCGTGTTCTTAAAGCCGCAATCATGTGCCACACAGAGACCGCTAAATGGACCAGGGTCTTGCCTACCGTAATGCTTGGTCTGCGCACGCGCTTGAGACTGGACACGGGGGCAAGCCCCGCCGAATTTTTATACGGTACGACGCTGACTGTACCGGGTGATCTCTGTAAATTTCGTGAGATCAATGCGCATGATGCAGGCGAATTCCTTGTTAAATTCAAAGATTACATAAGGCAAATTAAGCCAGTGCCTGCCACGCACAACTGTGCAATAAAACCTTTTGTTTTTAAAGAATTGCATCACAGCACCCACGTTTTTGAAAGGGTGAAGGCGGTTAAACCACCACTTACGCATCCATATACGGGACCGCATAAGGTTATAGCGAGGCATGACGGTGGTAGAAACTATACAATCAAGAAAAACGGCAGGAATGTGGTGGTAACGGCCGATAGATTAAAACCAGCCTTCTTCCTAAGAAATGAGGAACAGCAGACACCAGTCGGACAACGAGTGCAGGAAGATGCTCTAGACGAAGAGCAACCACCCACGCCATCGTCACAAACCAACAATACCTCGCAAACCTCTGTACAGAATCAAACGTCGGTTTAGGTGGAAGTCCACCGTCACGCAGAAGATGCGCGGAGCGCCGTCGAAGAGCGGTTAGAGGAAATCTCTGACGAGATTGGTCCGGTAGACGAGGCAAACCCAGCTGAAGTTGGCCAGCAAGATTACGATCAACCGACAATGGTCAGCCAGCCAGATACTGTCAATATTGTACAGAATGACGAAGGCAGGAGCATTGAAGATGCAAGTACGGTTCCACAAAGGCAAAAAAAGGAAAGATTTGTGCCTATTATCTTAAAAAAGAGAAAAAGAACTGATAGCATCCTTAAAAGAGATTGTAAAGAAACCGCTATTAAAAAAACAGTTAGGTTTGACGTTAGCGTTAACGTAGGGAACCATGCTCCGCCCGCTTTTGTAAATAGTTTTAAGTATCGTAAGAAAGTAAAGAATGATTGAAATATGAGTAAGGATGTTACACTGATTGTATTATATTAATTTATTATGTTTTTTTTATGTATATATGTTGTTTATTATGTGCATTAATAATTTTTTTTTCCTTTTCTTTTTATTTAGGTAGCTTTGGCTCGTTCCTACTGGACTGCGTTCCACTTTTATAGGAACACCACTGTGACCTTATTTCTAATAAACTTTAGTGTGCTTCCTTTCTCAGTGTTAGTGTACCTGTGTTCTGCAGCGATGGAAGAAGTGTCAAGAATCAAGACGGACCTCTCTCGCAGTATTATGCAAACAACAAAAACAATAGGCAGTTCGACCTAGACATCATTCAGAGGCTAATTTCGAATTACCCACAGGAGTTCTCCTTCATCACAAGGAGACGTAAGGTGAGGATTACCGCGGATCTCCGCAGGTTTTTAAAAAATAAAGGGGCAAGGGTCACTGAAGATGGGAACCTGCTCCACATCACCTACAGGTGGCTGCACTAGGCCGAAGATGCGCAGAACACAGGAGAAGATAAGACTATGAACTTAGTGTAGTGATAGTGAGTATGTGTGCGAGAATGCTAGTGTGAATGTGACTCACGTCAAGAATGTATGACGTGCACGCATATGTTATATATTATTATATATTTAATGTGAAATGACGTTATTTTATGGTTGGCAATAATGCAAGTTCCCTATTATTTAGCGCGTCAAGCGCGAGTAACATATGTTTGCACAGTGTATGGTAATTATTGTAAAACTTAGCGTATTAAACGCATAAACGTGATAGTTTCAAAGACTGGGCGTATTAGACGCATAAAATGTGATAAAAATTGGAATGTTATATTGATTGTATGAAATCTTAAAAATATGTATTGTAAAACATAAAAAATTAACTTGTTTAGTTCCAAAAATAATTCAATACGGTCGTATAAATAAGAGCATATAGTTAATGTAAAAATTGTCATAAAATTGCTAAAAGTTAATTAAATATATAAATTCAACAAGTTTGAGATGCAATATATAGCATAGTAAGTGCATTCATGCACGCAATAATATATAAAACGCATAAGTGCAAGCGAGCACAAAGTAATGTGCGTGAGCAAGTACTATAAGTACAGTTATGTAATGTAAGTGCATTGAGCACAGCTGTATGAATAAGTGCAATTAAGCACGGAGTGTAAATAAGTATAAAGTGCGAGTAAGCACGGGTAATTAAGCGTACAGAAAAATGACATTTACGTGCGAGTAGCATATTTTGTAATAATTTCATTGAAAATCAGCATTGTTAAAATTTTTTTGTAAACGTAAATAGTTAGTTATGTATAAAAGTAAACATTTAATGTAAAATGTAAATGGAGTCAGATAAAAATGCGATAAAATAACTAAATTCGTGAAAATAGTTACGCACGGAACGTTTAAGAGTACGCAAGTACAGAATGTAAACCAGGGTACTAGTATAAGTAATAATTGTAATGTAATAAAAAAAAAGGGGGGGGTAGTATTGTGGGAGCATGTATGTGTGAACATGTATTAGTAGCCTATCGTATGACAGACAGGCATCCCTTCCCCTCTGAGACGAGTTAACGTGCTAGCGTGCGAACGTTACTCTCTCACTTGACTACCGACTGTATCCCTGGCTCTAGCAAATATAACGCTTAACCATATCTCCCGTGTACTCATTCAACTTAACCTTGAAACCTCTACCTTCTCTCATCTATACTGTGTGGCTTTTGGTTGAAGTCCCAGGCCCCACAGCCCGAAAGCGTCAAAAATAGCCCCTATTAGCCTGTTTTCAAACTATTTAACTCGTCACTCAGTGAACCGATTTTAATCTACAACTTCTTATTTTTTCCAAGTATTTTTCAAGTAGTTATAAAAAATTTTCTAGAAGTATTGATTACTTACCTTCTTCTCACAGAATAATTGAGTAAACTAAGAAAATCAAAAACTACCAATATTTAAACTGCTGCTAAGGGCAATTTTATTGTAGAAAACACTTCTAGTAGGTTTTATTCAAAGGGTATTATTATAAGCTTTAAAATATCCGCGGAACGTTAAAATCGGTTTTTATGGAACGAAGATGTAGCTGTTTAAATATTGCAATTTTTATAAAAATCGCGTTTTTGCCATTTTTAAAGTCATGGTGCTCATTACTAGACACTCCAAATTGCAAAAAATTATTTCGGGAATACTTTTTTATATCAACGACAACTTATCATCGGGAAACCTTTGGGTATTTGCCTCTGGGCTACTTATTTGAGATGTTGAAAATCGAGTATTTCCAAGTATTTTGCCTCCCTAATAAGCTAAATTGTATAAAGGTTCTGCTCTCTTGCAACATTTTAAGAGTTCCAAAGTATGAATCATATAAATCAAGACCTCATAACCTTCAATTTGAGCACTGGATAAAGTCTCTAGGTGCTATGAAAGCGATGCAATGGCCAGTTCAAATTATAGTGAATTTCAAAGTACCAAATCTGTGAACGCTTGTTTAACGCAATTTAGAATTTTGCAATTAAAATCGTAATTATCATTCCCTGTGCACTTAAAAATTTCCTTTGAAAACCAATATAAGCGTCTTAACTTTAATTTTTCATTACCTCATTTCCGTTAAAGTTGTCACATGTTCGCATATATTTATAAATTTAATGAAGTTAACATTTTCTGACGCATACTTTAAACACACAAAGAAATTCGTTCTCAAAAAATTTTGATTCCATCCAATATTAATTAAACAAGGTAAAAATTAATTTCTAGCAAGAGTTTATTCAGAAAAATTGATTGTGCTAATTGTTTCATAAGAAAATCTTAGGGAACATCACAATTAAAATATTCAATACCTGTCCTCAAATGATGACGAACGTCAGAAGAGGTTAATTTGTATGAATATGAGGTTCACCTAGATAAAGTTGAAAAAAAACTGAAACTGCTGAATAGACTCTCAATTATTTTTCGATGTCAATTTACACTTCAATTTTAATTTTCTTCGTTGACATCGATATTATTTTCATTATGATTTTATCTTCATCAATTGGAATGGTGCATAAATTATAGCAATGGTGCAATCTAGTCTTTGGAAACGTGTAAACTTTATTAAATCGTTTTTTCAAACATCTTTGATATTCTTTCACTTCACTTTTGGACACCCATAAGGTTCTGTAAGAAAACAGAAAATTATTTGATTATAAGTGTTCTTTATATTTGTTTATAGTCTACTGAAAAATCTTAAATAAAATCTCATGCTCAAATCTTATTTGGGTTTGGGATTGGAAACTATTTTTGAAAATTTTAGACTTGGAATTTTTTTTTGGTTTTTGGACTTTAATTTTCTAAGTTAAAATTTTTTAAAAATAGTCTCCAATCTATAGTTTTAAACATGCCAGACTAAAAAATATTGTTAAATATTATTTTGGCATGATAAATCATTTGAGATCTCATTTAAGATCTCATTTGAGATCTCATTCAAGATCTTATTTAAGATTTATTAGTAGAGTATAAATCATTGTATTCTATTCTTATTGAATAAGGTTGCGGTATTTATATACTTTATCTTATCAGCATCATTGACAGCGTACTCATACATTTCACGAGGATCGTTAATCTGTCCTTCTGTAAAAGATCGAATACCGTGACGCATAACTTGTCCTTTCAATGAAGCACCAACAGCATCGCAGGAGGACTTTCCGTGGCTTGTTGCAAAGAAATTATATGATTCGACTTTCAAACCAAAATCCTTTTCATAATACAAGACATTTGCTGAATGTTGGTTCCTGAATTTGAACATAATAATAGTTTCATATTTGATATATATTAAATAGTTACATATAAATAAGAGATTCTTTCATATTATAAAAAATTTTAATACTTGTTTTTATACTGCTGAGGTGCTTCGTCTGAAAAATATATAATCTTCTGAATCCAACTATACTGCTCTTTAATTACTTTTATAACTTTCGCAGTAAAAGCATTCACAGAATATGCGGGATGATCTGTAGAATCACTTACAATACAATAATTGACGTTTGACAATTCACTTATGTCATCTTTTCTAAAATAAATACAAAATGGATGCACAGTAGCTAGCAAGTTGTTATGATAAAAAGAGTGGGCAGATTGTTGAATTATGAAAGAATAGTTTTCTGAGAAGTCCATTAATATAATGCAAGAATCAGATCACAAGTGGCTTTTACAATAACGGAGGTATCTTTTTTGAGTATCAGCAATGTAACATTTAATTGTCTATCTCATTAAGGAGTCTCATATGCTAGCTATAGTTTGCTATAGTTTGTTGTTCATAAATATCAAAAGTTTAAAAAATTCTTCAATATTTTGAAAAACATTAATTTATCCCCGGAAAAAAATCTCTGCAAAATTTTAGTTAGCCTTAGCGACTGATTTTATTATTTATGCTCACTTAAGAGGAGTTCACGTATCTCTGTCCTTTTCTAATCAAATAATTAATTTTTAGCTAAAAATAATAACTTTAGCAAAAAATAAAGAGAAAGCCGCATCTCGTATAAGGAAAAGCAAAATTTTCATTAATAAAAAAAAATTCATTTTATTGCTTCGATTTCAAGAAAACCTTGAAAAACCAAATTGTTTACCCTAACCTCTGTGTTTTAAGTTTTTCAAGGTTTTCTTGGAAACAAAGCGATGAAATTAATTTTTTCTCATCAATGAAGATATTGCTTTTTTTGATACAAAATGCGGCTTTCTCTTAATTTTTTGCTAAAATTATTAATTTTTGTAATAAAATTAATTCTTTGATTAGAAAAGGACAGATATACTCGACCTCCTCTTAAAGTTTATCTTTTTACTACTATGAGATACAAAACACGCGGACTTAGAGTGAGCACATATAAAAAAATTAGTTGATAAGACTACTTGAAAATTTGCAAAAATTTTTTTCTAGGTATAAATTAATTTTTATTAAAATTTTGAAGAGCTCTTTAAACTTTTAATTTTTATGAACAACAAACTATGGCTGACATATGAGACTCCTTAAATAGCGGTGTTATTAATTGATTTGAATCAGCTACAAAGTCCTCCAGTGAAGCTGCACTACCTTTTTGAATCCAATTTTTAGGCACGACCGTTGTACGGAAGTGCCTTATATTTTCGACATCGCGGAAAATATAACCCTTTGAAATATGTAATTTTATGATAAAAAACTTATTTTTATAGGAAAATAAGACTATTACGAGGCTTCCTTAAAATGTATGTATAGATGTGTGTATGAGAAATCAAGTTTATGAATTTTCTCGACGAGTTTTTATCCAATCTGAATAATTTAAACGGGGAATTATTTTAAATAATAACACAAGTAAACGTCCCTATTTAAAAAAAAATCGTTGAAAGCGTTTTTAAATAGACACCTTTTAAATGGTCAAAAAAATGGATTTTTGGTAATAACTTGAAAAATACGATTTTTTAAAAAAAAAGTATATAGAATTAAATTTATAGAATATAAAAAAATTAATCTTTTTTATATCATACCTTTTCATCTTAAGTTAATATTTTTCAAATTGTTCATGAAAAATGTTGAAATCGAAGGCTTTTTAATGATAATTTAATAAATATTATTTTTAAAAAATATATATGGGGATATCCACACAACTTTTAATTCTCTAGTAACAGGTCATATTACAGCTGTTACTGGGTTAACGCATGATGCACATTATTTAAACTAGGTTGAAATCTTTTGTGCTATCCTGTAACTCTATTTTTTATGTATTTTGTAAATGTGCCACAAACGGCGCAGTAGATATTTCTATAAAACATTCATTTTTACACATAAATTACCGTAATTTATCTTATGTGTAAATTTACTTTTTATAGAATTATCTGCTGCGCCGTTTGTGGCGCATTTACAAAATACATCAGAAGTGGAGCTACAGGATAGCAGAAAAGATTTGAACCTAGTTTAAATAATGAGCATCTTGCGGTAACCCAGTAACAGCTGTAATATGACCTGTTATTAGAGAATTAAAAGTTGTGTGGATATTTCCATATATAATATTAAAAAGATGTATCTTATTTTCTTCTATAAATTTTATTTTATATACTTTTTTTCAAAATTCGTTTTTTTCAAGTTATCACCGAAAAATCATTTCTTCAACCTCTAAAGGGATAACTGTTTCGAAACCGCTCGAACGATTTTTTTTTAAACTGCCAACATTCATTTGTATTATGGTTTTTAAATCATCCTCCGACGGAATGATTCAGATCAAATAAAATTTTATACAAAACTTTACTTTTAAGCTACTGAACTATAAAATAATTTTTTTTCTTGTAACTTTTGATAGATTATCCTATCTAAAACTTTAAAAAGTATAAATTAATGAAAATATATCTTTTCCTTCATACCCGTGCCGGAACTTCGCCAAAAAGTGCCTCCCGTGCATCAGGGAACGAGCAAATTACATTCGTGTTTTTCTTTACAGTCACATGCTCAGAAGCCACTGCGCACCTTCATACTACAACAGTTTCGGTCGCTTCACTGTCTGCTGCATGTTCCAAGTATATCTATATATACTCAGTATGTCTTACCTCTGTTATTATACATATAACATTGTTAGACATGACTGTTAAAATTATGAAATGCACACACACATGATAATTACACTCGTTCTTTTTTATATGAATTATCATTTGAACATTTACTGTATATCCTATGTTATCAGCTATAGGATACATATGTTCGGTTTCTTTCATGCATACACAATTTTTTTTTAACTCACGATATTTTTTAAACTACATAATGAATTTGCTTCAAAATTTGCATGGAAATAATTTTCGATACCTGAAATAAAATAAACTTCTGAAAATTAATTTCCTTGGCGTGCTTTTAATTTTAGAGCATTTTGAAATTAAAAAAAAAATGTTTGTATTTATTTACTCAATTAGATCTCGAAAAGTAATCGATGGATTTGCTTTAAATTTTTCATGCAATTAATTTTTTTGATTGCGTAAGCTATTGAAAATTGGTTTTCATAGTGTAGTTTAAATTTTGAAGCCTCAAGAAAACATAAACTGAACATTAGTGATTCAAGTTACAGCATATGACTCTAAATTTATGATCAGTGGTGGAGGATTATAATGTTAAATATCATTAAATTTATAGAAAGTATAAAACGAATTTTCTGTCATTGTTTAATTGATTTTTGTGTTATTTATTCAAATATTATAATTACTGCGTAAGTGCTACTTCGAGATCGAAATAGTAACTTGAAGTAGGTAGGCTATGACAGTTCTGGACCCCCCCTCCACCACCACTCCCTCGACTTACCTGTGCGACTAACGGACAGGTGCAAATCGTGACTCAGCATTTATGACGTCACAACCCGCCGCCCACCCACCACTCATAGCCACCCACCACCCGATGACGTCACCACCCGTGTCAAAACCAGATGCGCGCGCAATAGCCAACTCCCCGATTCCCGATCCTAGAGTTAAAGCTGAGAGAGAGAGGTTGAGTCATGGAATATTCTCGAACCACGAAGACATCGGGGAATCCCTGACCTTATATAAAGGATCAGGTTGCATTAAGAATTGATAAATAACTCAGTCATGAGAGACCTTGGTAAAATAACTGCGCAATTTCATATGCGTATCGGGGAATCCCTGATCAGAAATAAAGGATCAGGTTGCATTAACAATTGATAAATAACTCAGTCATGAGAGACCTTGATAAAATAACTGCGCAATTTCTTTATCATAAAAGAGCTTTCTAGAAGTTTGTTTCTCAACGTACAATAATTTAAGCTAATATATATATATATATATATTGGTAGATCACCCATCCAACTTATTTCATTCGAGTCTTTAAAAATTTCGTCCGTTTTTCGCTAGGACCAATAGTTTTAGAGATATTTCAAAATCAAAATTTTCAAATTTCAAAACTCGATATTTCGAAAACTATTGCTTCTAGAGGTGTGCGATTTTCATAAATATGTATCTTGCAAGTCCCTTTATTTATTAACGCAAAAAATTATTATTTAATAAAAAAAATTTTCAAAATGGCTGAAATTTCAAAATTTTATTACGTATATGGGTTGACCTATCAATCTCATTTCATTCAAGTCTTTAAAAATTTTGTCCGTTTTTTATGAAAAATACATAAATGAATTAGATTTCGAAGGTATACCATTTCCAGTCAAACCAAAACATATTTCAAGATTCGAAAAGAAGAATAATATTTCAATAAATTTGTTTATTTTGAAAGAACACTCGGGAAAATTTCATATTGCTCCATTACGTATAACCAAGAACAAAATGAATACGCATATTAATTTACTTCTCGTGCAAAGCTTTTATATTGATGATGATGGTGAAGATGTAGAAAATAATTATGGGGATGTTAATAGCAATTTCCACCATGTTTGGATTAAAAATTTATTAAGACTCGTATCTATCCAAGTATCAAAGCATGATGGTCAAAAGTATTTATGTAATAGGTGTCTACGTTACTTTCATACCAAGGCTAAACTGGATGCTCATGAACAAGACTGCTCTCAGATAAACAAGTATAGAGTTGATTTACCATGTCTGAAAGAAAATATTTTACAATTTAAAAATTTTCATTATAAATCAAGGGCACCATTTATTATTTATGCCGATTTTGAATCACTCCTCGAAAGTATGAAATATAAAAAATTTTATCAGCAACATAAAGCTTTTAGTATTGGATACTACTTTAAATGTAGCTACGATGATACACTCTCGTATTACCGTAGCTACAGAGGTTCTCAAGCGGCAGCATGGTTCGCAAAAGAATTAGAAACACTTGCAGAGAACATTGAGACTGTTTACTGATGTCCTATACCTATGGATAAACTAACCTACAAGCAAGAACTTGAATTTCAAAATGCAACTACTTGTCATATATGTGAAAAGTCCTTGGGAACTGACAGAGTTCGCGATCATTGTCATTTAACTGGTAAATACCGAGTCCAGCTCACGAGAAGTATAACTTGAATTATCAAGATTCACGCTGTGTTCCAGTTGTTTTCCACAATCTTATTGGTTATGATTCACATTTCCTTATAAGACATATTGCTCAAAATTTTCCAGAACGTGTAAATCTTTTACCACTGAATAAAGAGCGCTTCATATTGTTTACAAAACACATTGATGGTAGTGAAATTAACTTTAAATTTATTGACTCTTTCCGTTTCATGCCATCGTTTCTGGATAAATTGTCATCTTACTTGGAGCAGTATAATATTTTACCATCTGAGTTTATTAGTAATGCGAAATATGGACCATTGACCGAAGAGAAATTCGATTTACTCAAGAGAAAAGGTGTCTTCCCATATGATTATCTGGACTCTGAGGATAAGTTGACAATTTCTGAATTAATGACCAAAGATAAATTTTACAGCATTTTAAATAATAATGGCATATTGGATGAAGATTATGAACATGCTAAAAGTGTCTGGTATAAATTTAATATTTCAAATTTAGGCGATTAATCAGATCTCTACTTAAAAACTGATGTGCTACTATTAGCAGAAGTTTTTGAAAATTTTCGATGTAGCTCTATCACCACTTATGGCTTAAATCCAGCACATTATTATACACTTCTTGGCTACACCTGGAGTGCCATGCTCAAGTATACCAACATTTAATTGGAATTACTAACCGACATCGACATGATAATGTTCATCGAACGCGGTATTAGAGGTGATATCAATCAGTGCTGCAATCGTTGTTCAAAAGCCAATAACAAATACATGGGTGATGCATACAATCCAGAAGAAGAATCAAAATACCTAATTAACTTCGATGTAAACAATCTCTATGGTTGGGCTATGATGCAATTGGTGGCTTCAAGTGGATTGAAGGTGATTTTAATGAAATGAACTTTTTTGTGCCCGATGACTCACCTATCGGATACACCTTGGAAGTGGACTTGGATTATCCTCACCATATTCATGATCATCATAAAGATTTACCATCCTGTCCAGTACATGAGAAACCGAAAGGTTCAACATACGAAAAGCTCATGACAATACTTCGCCCAAAGGAAAGATATGTAATACATTATAGAAATTTAAAACAAGCCTTAGACAATGGTTTACAGTTGAAGAAAGTTCACAGAGTGTTACAGTTTAATCAATCACCATGGCTAAAAAAGTACATAGATTTAAATAGTGATAAGAGAAAAAAAGCTAAAAATGAATTTGAAAAAAATCTATATAAACTCATGAATAACGCAGTATTTGGTAAAACTATAGAGAATATTAGAAATAGAGTTGATGTCAGACTCATAACCAAATGAGATGGACGCTATGGTGCTGAAGCTCTTATCGCTCAACCAAATTTTCATAGCCAAACTATTCTGGATAAAAATCTTGTTGCTGTACAATTGGGGAAAACTGAAATTTACATGAATAAACCTATATATATTGAACTGTGTATTCTTGACTTATCTAAGATATTGGTATATGATTTTCACTACAGTTATATGAAGAAAGAATTTGATGATCTATGTAAGTTGCTTTATACAGATACGGATAGTTTGATATATGAAGTTCGTGATAGAGATATTTATGAAATTATGAAACGTGATATCCAAAACTTTGACACATCTGATTATCCGGCTAATAATATTTTTAATATACCTCAAGTGAACAAAAAGGTCGTTGGATTAATGAAAGATGAGTGTGATGGGAACATAATGACTGAATTTGTTGGACTACGCAGTAAAATGTACACTATACGAATAGAGGGTGAAGACAAAGTTGAAAAAGCTAAAGGTATAAACAGCTCAGTGATTCAGAACACAAGTACATTCGATGATTATTTAGAGTGTCTACGAAAGAATACAACAAAATGCAGAACACAACGTACTATTCGCTCTCACAAGCATAAAGTGTATAGCGAATTTGAGACGAAATTAACATTGAGCCCAGCTGATGATGAAAGATACATACAAGATGGCAAGACAGATACCTTACTTTGGGGTCATTATACAATAAAGTCAAGTCTAGAATAAAGTAATTTGAATATATTAAAAATGATTGTTTAAATTATATTGTAAAATTTAAGGAATAAATAAAAAAAACACTTTTAATATATGTTATATGTGTACATTTATTTCTCAATGCTACAAATTTGATTTATTTATCCAACTATTATGTGAATTATCAAACCCTAACCATTTTACATAAATCTGATTTCCTCGTTTTTTCAAAACTTTTTCCACAATAATAAAGTTCTTGAGTCAAGTAAACATAATATATATATAATGATCTTTTATTTATTTGCATTTTTTTTTCAACAATAAATACAGCGTATACTTAATATATAATAGAAAAAATATCATCGTGCGAATTCAATATTTTGATTTTTGATTGATAACAATAATTTTCGTTTATTCACTTTATCCATGACATCATTTAAAAAATCTTCATTTTCAATTAATTTTTTTGATACCCGATTGGGTATAAAAATTTGAAAATCGTCTTCTAAACCAACAATAATTTTTTCACCGTATCTTGTGTTGACCTTTTTTAGTCAGGTGATCACATATATGAAATTATCCTCTTTATATATTTAATTATTTTTTTTTGTTGGAATTTATTTTGCGAAATCTTATGCAATTTTTCAAGATTTATCTGGAATATGATAATAAATATATTATATATATATATATATATATATATATATATATATATATATATATATATGTATATAACGTTTTTTCCTTTCGGAAGGGGGAAATACGTGTTAACTCCTGTTGCCAGACGCTTCAGTGAGTTACCAGGGTAAGATCGGCAGGAGTTGGAGGGATCGGTCGGTAGAAAGTGAAGAAAAGTAACCGGGTTTAACACGTTTGGTTATACTAGGGAGTACCTTGGCTTTATTGTACTCATAAAACTCATGTACAACGACGATTACAATAACGAAATAATAATAACTTG
This sequence comes from Anastatus disparis, assembly GCA_017163975.1. Lineage (NCBI taxonomy): Eukaryota > Metazoa > Arthropoda > Insecta > Hymenoptera > Eupelmidae > Anastatus > Anastatus disparis. The sequence goes on along the minus strand of JAFFSR010000033.1, from coordinate 458,990 downwards.
TTAATCAAAACTAAACCTATTATTTTTTATATAATGCAAATAAACTAACCTAACCTTAAATAAAAATATAATTTACAAAGTAAATAGATTTTCATTTATCTTGCCACTTGATGGCTATTTAATAAAAGAATCAAATCAATTGATAAATCTCAAATAAATCTGAATAATAGTTTATTTTTAACTAATATATTCTACGGCCTGGACGGTCTAAAATATACCAGCGGCTTTTACCTACAACAATGTGCAAAACAAAAAGAGACAAATGATTAATAACTAATTACAATGATACTAATAGGCAACGGCACCTAATATCGTTATTCTTAATCCTACGGTAATAATAATGATGGGTAGCCGGCTCCCTTGATTATCCAAATTACGAATCTCTATAGGCACGCGGGATCTTTAAGTGATGTAAAGACAATAAGTGGCCAATACCCTTAACTTATTCTAATATCTTAATAACTACGCGGCAGTCGGACGGAGTCCTTTAATTAACATAACAAAATGTATTGGGTGGACGAGACCCTTAACTTATTCTAAGTTCTAATATTTACACGCAGTCGGATGGAGTCCTTTGAACTAATATAAAATGTAATGGGTGGACGACACCCTGAATTTATTCTATTGTCCACGTAAACCCGGACGCGACAAACTATGGGTAGACGACACCTTTAATTGAGCTAGTGGCGAAATGTGAAATAGAATATGATATTTTTGGGTGGACGTCACCCTTACATTCAGCGGCGCAAGTTTAGCATTGCGGCGACGGCAAAAGGTTGCAAGTGTGCTCTAAGCAGGTAGATTTACGCCTATGTGCTCACTTGACGTAACTCTAGTACTGCCAGCATTTGCACTGTAGTGCAGATCTGTGTGCGCACTTGGTCTACCCTCATGTGCAAGAGAGAGAAGCTCTGCCTAAGCTGTGGTGCTCCACAAGCCAAGGCAGCCAGCTACTACCTGTCTCACTCTCTCTTAGCCTTGTGTGCTCACTTAGGTAAAGAGAGAGGGAAGACCGTAGTCTACACTGCTCTGCTCTGGATAGCTTCTCGGCTTCTTATATACTCTGGCCTCATTTTTCCCGTTCCGTGCAACGATGTTCGAGGTTGCCGCCTAGCGACTGAGCTCAGAATAACTGTTCTATCGTAGCTGGCCGTTAGGTGGGAGATTTGAAATGCGCGGGTATGTATACTCGTCGCAGTATAAGTAAGTAAAACCGGTCTTTTGAATGCGCGCTACAGTTCGCTGCTATGGACTCCTGTATATTTTGTGCGCGGGACCGGTCTTTTTAATGCCGCATTCAAAAGACCAATTTCCATAATACATACGGTAATGGAAGGGAGGGGGTAACAATGTGAGACTGTCACACACCTCGACATGCGCTGGATACGACCCGAAGTCAGTACTGACGAGCGCGGGGTATCGCGCATTCAAAAGACCGGTTTTATATACACATATATATGTATATATATATGTATATATTGTACTAAATTGTATAACTATCCAATATTTAAATTCAATCCCTTATACGCTGAATACAAAATGATCAATTATATGCCTTTCTCCTAGATGTATCAGTTTCAAGATACGAAACTAAAATTCTTTATTTACTATCCAATAGAAAGTGGCAATGTGAAATGCAAATTATTTTCTTGTTCTGTATACTCCATTTGAACATAATTCATTAATTATTATATCTATGTTTCTACAGTTTTATATATCAGTATTAAATTTTTAAATATACGGTAAATGAAGAATTTCAGAATCTATATTTTAATTATAACATGCATATTTTTTAAATATATTCAAAACCTTTCGAGCAAGCATTCTTTTTGTATCAGTGCAGGTGAATAATATTATAATATGGATGCGAATAACAGGTAAATGATAATATTCTTATATAGAACACACTGACTTGAATGTTATTTAATGAGTTTTGTTAAGATTGAAGTATCTACTGATATTATTATTAAGTTCAGTTTCAGAAATGATTGATTCTAATTCTTGTTATATTTTTTAAATGTATTCGACTATTGTTATATTAATAATGCACATTATAATTTTATGGAAATTGATTATCGTAATTTGTATTTTCTGAAAATTTGTCATTGATTCTAATGATGTGACAGCAATAATAATTATATGTAATTATATACTGTATAAAAACTTGGAATCAATTAAAACAAATAATTATAATCAATATATAATAGAGACTAATATATATTACTATTTAATTTACGTTTCTGATAGTCAGTGATATATAACTCATGTCTCTTTGTATTTCAGTACGTTGAAGATCAGTATAAGACAATTTGTGAATCAATATCCTAGTGGATGAAATCAGTTGAACTCAAATTGAATAATAATTAGCAATATTCTCATAAATTAACACAAAAAGTTCTAACATATAAGTAAAAGTGCATTTTTAGTTTTACATCTTGTAACTGATACATCTAAGAAAAAGGTATAGGCATATGATCGATTATTTTGTGTTCAGCGTATAAGGGATTGAATTTAAATATTAGTTAGTTACACAGTTAAGTTATTTATGCTGTGAAAATGCAATAATAAATGTGATTAATTATCAGTACAAAGCGGATCCAGTCTTATCTCTTGGACTATTAACATTATTCAATATGTAAAATTATTTTATGACTAAAAATTAAATTAATTATCCCTTAAAGAGTTATTGTATCTTGAGATAGATTATGTTGAAATTATAAAAGAAATAAAGCAAAAATGATATTCCAAATCGTTTCAGTCAAATAAACAAAGGATATCATAATTTTCAAGAAATTCAATGACATTAAATTTTTTTCTAATAAGAAAGGCCTGATCCGTTCTGAATCTCATAGAAAAAGAATTTCACATATAGTTACCTGTCACCATGTGTCATTGGAAATATTAGCAGTATGATATAGCCTTAAACTATGAAATGAGCATAGATTTTTTTAAATTCAGCATTCAAGTATATTTTTTATGTGCTACGGTGGCATATGATTTGTTAAAAAAATCTCAAAGTATAGTTCACTCAAAATCTTTCAGAAAATACTTTTTTATATATTTTAATATTTTTAAAGTATACAACTAATTCTACGAATGTTTGCGAAAAAACATCTGCAACCGTTGAATACAAGTTAACATTAAAATGAGTAAATGTAGCTAAAAATCACATTTTTCATTATTTTTAATTACATTTCAATGTTTTCTAAGGGATCGCCCAGGATGTCCACTCTAAAATTCATAGGCCATATTTATACATATATTACCTACTTTGATGATTTCCTTGGACATGACATCATGGTTCGAAACCTTGAAAAGTGGTATTTCAATGTTTTAAATCACTTCAGCTGAGCAAATGGCTACATTAGCACTTTTAAATTAATTTTTTCTCAAAATTTAGAATATTTTGAAGAAATATGTTTTTTAGTAATAAATTTTTAAAACGCAACTTAAGTGAGTAATTTAAGCTTAAAATTAGTCAAAAATGTCAAAAATATGATTTTTGCTCAACTTTGAAGCTTTAGTGCTCTAAAAATAGGTACTAAGAAAATCTAAAAAAAATTCTGAGTGGTTCATAGTATGGAAAAGAACCATTTTACCAATTTTTAGCGAAAAAAAATTTTTGATCTTTCGATTTGATAGAAAATGGGCGATATATTCATCGCAGTTTAAATAAATTGATATTTCAAATAATTAAAATAATTTTCTTCTTCCATTTCTATAAAAAGAAGCCTAACCTCTATTGATAAAAGAAACATTATAGTTATCACAATAAATAAATAAAATTTGTAATATATATAAAACATAAAAAAAAACGCTGCCAAGTGCTTTGGCGCAATGCTTTCTCATAGAGCTCTTTGAGTTAAAGTAATTTGATTTTATTTTTTTAAATGTAATTCAAAATACAATTTCTATTCAAGAAAAATTAGTGAATGTGAGAGAATGATTAGGAAATAGGAAGAGAGAGGCAAGGATGTATGAATATATTTTAAAAATGAGGATCAATCTGAGATAGAAGGACAGAGAGGAAGTGAGGAAGTAAAAAAAGAGTAAGTAAAAGCATTGAATCAGAAATCAAAAGAAGTGATCCAAAAGCTACTCCAAGAAAATAATTTTTCAAAAACTTGTTTTATAAAGACAGTAGCAAATAACTTGTATACAAATTTTAGAGAAAATCTATCAAGTAAAATGGAAAAAAAATGAAAAATGAAAAATTTTTAAGAAAATTTTTAAAAGGAGGATGTTCACGGGAATATAGAAATCGTGCCCCCTTGAGGTAACGTATGAAACCTATGCCAATGTCAAGGGCATGAAAAAACCTGAATTTTAAAAAAAAATTCGACCCTCTCACCCCCGGGGAAGCTGAGATATTCAATTATCAATTTTTGTAACCAAAACAAAATAATTTTTGTCTTAAATACGATAAAAAATAATTTCCACACTATTTCATGAATAAATCGAAGATTAAATAGAAGGAAATATGATAAACCAATCAATGAAATCTTTTCTAACTCAGCGCCGCACTCTTATTCACGTGATAAACTGATTTCATTTGTGATAAAATTTTCATCCCCTACGGTTTTTTCGTTATTTAGAAATCTTTGCACAATTTAATTTGAAAAATCGCTATGCATATCGAAAGCTATTTGAAAAAGGCACTATTCTGTACAGTTTTGAATTCAGGGCCGCATCCTTAACATTGTCAAAAGTGGGATTATGGATTTTTTATATAACAACCTGTATACAAACTATTGCTTATTAACCCCCTTTGCACAATTTTTTTAAGGGATACAAAGATGTAAATTAAAGATGTTTATACAAGCTTCAAAATTACACTCTTCTCAATTCAGGGCCGCACCCCTGTGGAGAATTAATTACAATTTATTAATACCAATTTTTTCATCCCCTACGGTTTTTTCGTTAATTAGAAATCTTTGCACAATTTAATTTAAAAAATCGCTATGCATATCGAAAGCTATTTGAAAAAGGCACTATTCTGTACAGTTTTGAATTCAGGGCCGCATCCTTAACATTGTCAAAAGTGGGATTATGGATTTTTTTATATAACAACCTGTATACAAACTATTGCTTATTAACCCCCTTTGCACAATTTTTTTAAGGGATACAAAGATGTAAATTAAAGATGTTTATACAAGCTTCAAAATTACACTCTTCTCAATTCAGGGCCGCACCCCTGTGGAGAATTAATTACAATTTATTAATACCAATTTTTTCATCCCCTACGGTTTTTTCGTTAATTAGAAATCTTTGCACAATTTAATTTAAAAAATCGCTATGCATATCGAAAGCTATTTGAAAAAGGCACTATTCTGTACAGTTTTGAATTCAGGGCCGCATCCTTAACATTGTCAAAAGTGGGATTATGGATTTTTTTATATAACAACCTGTATACAAACTATTGCTTATTAACCCCCTTTGCACAATTTTTTTAAGGGATACAAAGATGTAAATTAAAGATGTTTATACAAGCTTCAAAATTACACTCTTCTCAATTCAGGGCCGCACCCCTGTGGAGAATTAATTACAATTTATTAATACCAATTTTTTCATCCCCCGAGTTCTTTTCGTTGTTTAGGAACCTTTTAATCATTTTTAATAAGCACGTTGTTTTGATCGAAAGTTATTAGTAAAAGCTAGTGTCTTTGTATAATTTTTGTTCTTTATCTGCATTTTTAATATCTTTGCGCTGTATATTTTGTGATGCTTTGCACTCTGCCGAACCCGGAACCACGACGAGGACGTGGCAAAGCACGGTTCCATTTTTAATTTTTTTTTTTTAATTTTTTAAAAATTTTTATAATTTTTTTTCGTATTTTTTTTGTTTTTTTATTGTTTATTGTTTTACTTATATTATTGTGTTCTTTTGTTCTCTATATTTATAATTCATCGTCACTTTTATCACTATCTATTGGCACGTAATCGTTTAAAAAATAATTTTTTAAAAACGTAGCAGGTTCACGTATGTCAGCTAAATGACGACCGTAGCCTAAATACCACAATACAGACATTATATGTGCACAACATCCTACGGTCCTCGCTCCATTTTTGCATTGACAGTACCAATGTTGCACGGCGTCTGTTTGTTCTTTTTGAAGATCTATAAGTATAAATGCTGAATAACGTACCTGTTTGGAATGTCTTGATAAAAGTATTATTTTTACGAGCAATGGTCGTTGGATCGTAATTTTGTATTTCTCAAAATTAATATTTTCTATATCAGTGTGTATTTTTATTTCATATTTACCATTTGCATTTATATGCTCACCATAGTACGATACAGCTTGCTTTATTTGGTATGAACCTAATGCTATATTGTATAAATTTTCAAAACTCAAAATTGGAAATTCTGGTATTGTATCTACATTCATAGTAGAAAATTCTTTCCTTTTTTTAAATAGGTTTGTGTCATATATCAGGTTCATCAGCAAATTAGGTTTTGAAACGTCACGTATCAATGAAGCAGCTATAAAATCGCAATTGCTTATATCAGATTCTATTCGGTTAAAGTACGAATTATAAATTGCACAGGCAATTTTTAAATCTTCCATTAAGTGTGGTATGCTTTTATTAAACCACACGTGGTCAAATATTCTAAATCTCGACTTCAAGATTCCATTAACGATTTCAATTACAAATCTTAATTTTGTTACAATTCTCGTTTTATTCGCTTGTTCAACCGTCAATTGTTTGCTATTTTTATCAAGAAAATAAGGCATTTTAACCGTGTAGCCATTACTTTCTAATGTTTGTACCACATCTCTGAAACCTCTATCTACTATAAAAATATCGCCTGGAAGATACAATTTCTTAAAAGAATCTTCCAACATTGCGTTATTTAAAATTTTAGAATCGGAGTAGTTACCTGAATATGGACCGTATACATCAACAATATAGCCATTCGTAGTTGTCACGATCATTGGTTTTACCAAACATCGATGTTTGTGACTGCTATATGAAATTTTTTGGAAGCGGTAATTACTACTTTTCTGAATGTAGATATAAGTACCATCCCATACAGTGATCAACGCTCCATTTTCACTTTCCGGGAACAAGTATCTTGAAATCGAAGTCTGACACTCCAAAAATTTTTTTCTATTCTGTATTCCTATATGCATTGTCACAAAGTTTTTTGTTAACGCTGACCGTACTAATTTCATGTACCTTTCTATTGTTGATCTTGACGTACCAAAAATAGAAGAAATCATTTCATTACTGATTCCATGCCTTAACTTCCACAAATATATTCCCAACGCAAAAGATTGTTTCATTTTTATTTCATTTATATGATCCAACAAATTTTTGAAATTGTTTCTATCAAGCCCTGTAATACAAGTAAGTTCCAAATCTGTTAAGATATCAAAATAATTGTCATTCAATTTATTCACTGGTTTTGTTTCACGTAAAGCATTCATGTAATGAGTAATCTCCTTTACAGTTATTTTTGAATTTTCGTGTTCTGCAATTAAAATCTTTATTTGTAAATCATCTAATGTATTTTGTTTTGTAAAATGAAAACTGCAACATCGAGATTCTATTGGTACGTGAATGCCAGTTATTGAAAATATGTGTATTCGCACATTCGTTGGGATCACTCGCAGATTTGAAACGTGCAAGCATCGAAAAATACATAATTTATGAGAACTTAATGTCGAAGGAAGATTCATGATTATGTAATCATTATCATTGCTATGAGTATTTATATTAGGTAACAATGATATTCTAACAGATGATTCTGATTCCATTTTATCACATATACTGGAACTTTCATCAAAAGAAGTACTGCTACCATATACATTGTCTGATGCGTTATCATTTCGAAGGTTCTTCGAAGATTTTCTAGGCTTATCATTTATTTTATTGAATAATGCACGATAACATTTCTTACAAAATACATCATTTTCACGGATAATATAATTATTTCTAGCTTTTTTTTTCAAATCTATAAAACAAACCGAACATTTTTTTCTAATACTGCAACGGATTCAAAATCAGATATATCCATTGATTCTTGTAACTTCAAATCACTTGTCGATTCCCTACCATCGCAACCGTCAATATTTTTCTCCGTTTCATCCATCTTTAAATGTAGTAGTTTAAATATCAGAATATTAACTAAACGCATAAAACCATTAACTAATCTTTATTCAAAATATTTATTATAAAAAATAATTAATATAAACACTAAGTTAAGTTGCAGCTGTAAATATTACTTTTAATTTTGACTCTATTCTATACTTCTACTTTCCAAGATGAGTTTGAAGGCTAAATCTTATAGTCACTTTATTCATCCACAAAGTGTTGCAGATGCTTTATTTAACAATATATCAGATCCGAATTTGATTAACAAAGATTTGGAACTATTTGACAAATCACAAAATTCTAAAATTTATAACGGAAAAAATTCAATTTGGTTACAAGTATGTTACTTTATTCTTAAAAAGGATAAATTACATCACAAGACTTTGAAAAAATATGTTCGGTGTTGTTATGATGTATATAGAAAAAAATTCTCACAAGTAAAAGGTTATTACGAAGTTTTGAAGAAAGGAATTGTGAAATCAGTAAAAACATCTGAGAACAAACCAATTAATAATACAAATCCAAATGAATCAAGTATAAGTTCTAAATCATCAGTTTTTTTCGATCAGCGAATCGAGACAAAATCTGATATAAAAACCAACCAAAAAGATAAAATAAATGTAATGAGAATGGCAGATGAATATGTAGATTTATCGCATCTATCACATTTACTTAACAATCCTCCTCAAGTCAATAATAATGAGATTATTCAATTAGGTTCTGATAAAATGAAGGATACGAATAGCTATACTAAAAAGGAAGTGATGCCAGAAATTCATAATGATATAGTTTTGTGTGATATAATTGATGAAACACTAAATACGAAAAATGAAACAGATCAAATACTGTATACAAAAAATATCAATTTATTTGATACCAACCTTGATTAC